>VZTD01000172.1:2191584-2388323 GCA_013397725.1 Rhagologus leucostigma
CCGCCAGCGCGGCCCTCGGCCCAGGGGCGGGACCGCTGCCGCCCCACAGCCAGTCACAAGGGCAGACTGAGCTTGATTGACGCGGCATCCAGCAAATGGGCGCGGGTGTGGGCACGGGGCGGGGCGGTGGCCGGGAGAGGGCTCGGGGTGGGGAGGGGGCGGGAAGGAGCCGNTCCCACCTGGTCCCGCCGGCTGAGTGGCAGCCTGCGGCCTTTGGGGGTAGTGGGGACCGGGTAGGGGTTGCCTGCATGGAGACGGTGACGTTGTCCCTGGCTGTGGGGTCTCCGGGAGCTGTGGCAGCGTGTCCGTCCCTCCCCTAGTGAGGCTGCGAGACCCCTGCCTGCGGGAGAGCGTGTTAACCAATAGTTCCAATAGTTAACCAATAGAAAAGGCAGCAGCCTTTTCGGGTGCGCTGCCTTTGCGCTTCCCCTTCGCGCTTTGGGAGTTTGCTGGGGTTTTTTGTGGCCACAAAGAACAAGAACTTTTTTTCCCTCTGTCTGGTTTCTTTTCTTGTTTTTGGTTTTTGTTTTTTTTTTCTTGAGAGCGAGGGACCTTTGCTGTTAAGCAAGTGCTGAGATTTCCATGTTTCTATGCTGGGAATGGGCTGGAGAGCTCCGAAAGGTGTTGAGGGAAAATATAAGCACTTTCTAGTTAAAAAAGCCCTTTTAGATGCGTTTATTTTGATAGGAGCACTTCCCCTGGGGATATGGTAAATAAAACTCAAATGATTGTCTGTTACACTTGAACACTGCAAAGAGTGAGGTTTATCTGCGTAGGATACAAAACACTTGACTCCAGCTCCTTTTGAAGATAGGCCAGGGAGTAATTATGCTTTGCAAGGGTTAATCTTCTAATTAGTTGTCATAAAAGGAAACAAAAATGCAACACTTAGTATCAAAGTTGTTATTTTCTAAAGACAATTGTATTAGAGGAGTATTTTTAAGTTTTGGGTTTCAGAATTTCTGTAAATGTGGTTTTTGTAGTAGCTTTTTTTGCAAAGATTTTCTTTTTTAACAGTTTGCTCTTTTTCTTCGTTTTTTTCCTACTTTTTCTTGGGTTTGACTTTTAATGAAATAGGAGTCAGGAAAAACGGTAGAAAACCTCATAGAGTATATCAGTGTTGCTTTTATTTATATTGTAATTTATAGGTATTTTTAGTGCAGGTATCTTCCTGTTGATTTAAAACATGTCATGTTATTCTTTTGAACACACATAAAACAATAAAATCATATCGATAATGTCATCCTCAAAGGTTGTTCCTCTATAGCTTTAAAATATGAATTGGCAGTTACTTGCCTTGAGTGGGTTAGAAGCTTCTCATTTTATTGTAGTCTCTGTAAATTACTCTTGTCCCTGTGTTGGTTTAAAACTCCTCTCTGGCAGATGTCCCTATCCTTTTTTTCTTTGGAGCTCAGCTTTTATAAGATTAAGTAGTGACTGCTCACTCTGTTGCTATCTCTCATTTGGTTGTGAAAAAAGCGGAGGATCTGACGCTTTTTCTGAACTTGTAAAGTCTTTGGTTCCTGTTCTCCATTGTTTTGTTTTCATTGTTATGTCATTCCCTTCATATCCAACACTCTGCCAAGAGCTGTGATCTGTGAGCTCTTGGTAGCTGTCTGGGGCTGAGTCATGTTGTCTTGCAGTTCATCCGAGTGCAGGGCCAGCAGGAGCAAGCAGCTTAGTTCCCTGCATCCCTCTGCCTCTGTGATGTGTTGTTAAGAGAGTAGCCAGCTCCATGAGGAAAGTGAGTGGTTTTCAAGCAGTGTTCTTTCATTGCCTGTGCTGTACAGTAAGTACAGGTATGCTGGGAATTGCAGTCCTCAGAGGGTCATGTGAGTACACTGGAAGCAAGCCAGCTGGGAGAGCAGGTGAAAGAGATACCTGTGGCTTCAGCATCAAGGCTCTTAGAGATGGGTCAGGATTCTGCGTGCTGCGCTGTGGAAGGACGACAAGACACAGCACTGCTTTTGTGGCTTCAAGCACACAGAGTGACAAGGCTGTTTGACAGAAGACAGCTGAGAGGTGAGGCTGAGAGGAGAGGAGCAAACAGCTGCTGTGTTTGAAGTTCAAGGCATGTCTTGTTAGCAGTTGGCACATAAAGACCTAGCTTGCCTGCTGGATCTGTGGGGTGCATAAGGATTAAGGGTGGTTGCTGAAGGCACTGTCCACCTGGAATATTTTGATACAGGCCAGCAGCACTGTGTTAATGTCCGGGTATTCCTGCTGCAGAGCTTCAGGCTCTCTAATATGCTAAACCAAGAAGCTAACCTGCTACGTATAGATCCACTGGGAGACCACAAGGTGTTGCAATGCAGAAACCTAGGTCAGGTACTTTAATTCTCTAGGAAAGAGTGTCTTTCTGTTTGGGCTATATGTAAGGTACATATGTAAATTTGGTGTCTAAGGTCCAAAAATTGTGTATATGCAAATGACTCCACAGATCTCTTTTACTTACAAGCTCTTCAACTGAACGTTTATTTTACTTGTTATACTGAAGAATATGACAGTTTGGATCTGTGATTTAATCACTCTATGAAAACACTACAGAGTAAAGCAAGGTAAATCTGAGGCATCAGATTTTGAGAATTTTATGTATATGAGAGTAATCCTCAGCCTAGTCAAGGTACTAATCAGTCATGTAGTGATGGCAACATTAGAATGTCATCCAGGATTTGGTAAAATTCTGTAGTGAAAATTGTGGAGTGAAGGTGCTTGGGAGTCAGGATATGATAAAAGAATCAAGACAGTGTAAAAGTCTAGTATTGAACTCTTGAGTCCCTTTGTAAAGTAGGAATTTCACGTCTGAGCATTTTACTGAAAAGCAAAATCGTGACTTCCTGAAAAGCCCAGCTGCTTGGTAGGGAAAAAACAAATACAAAAGATTAAGCTAACAGTTACATTTTTCCATTGCAGTATTTTAATGTCTGTTAACTGGTTTGGGTTTTGTTACGTTTTTGTTTTTATGGAGGTTTTTCGGTTGTTTGGTTTTTTTTACTTTCTTGGTGACTCTCATTCTTCTGGAGTTATTAGACAGCCTTATGAATGAAACTTTATGTTGGTGCTCTTGAATGAATTCCATCAAAGAGCAATTGACAGTTGTTGAAAGCAAGAGAGATGTTTTGGTTTGGTTTTCTTTGTTCACCAGCTATTAAAATATAATTGATTTTCTGCAGTCAGTCAATGCATGTGGTGTGGGAGCTTTTGTCATTTGTGTGTTTTTTGCTGTGTTACAAGTGGCTTTGTACCCAAATATACTGAAACATAAGAACAATGAAGAGGTCAGATGTAGGTTCTATTTATAGCAACATAAATAAGATAAGGTTAATATAGTACAAAATATGCTGAGTTAAGGGATATGGTAGCAATGCCTGTAAAACGTCAGTGATCTATTTCAAAAATTGAATGTGAAGTGACTTCTTCCTAATTGTAACACAATATCCTGGCTATCCCAGCATCCTTAAACTTTGGAATTAATCTATTGGTGTTTTGACTGAATATGTACGATGTGATGAAAAGGCAGCTGTTCATGGGGGTGTAGCTTTCTGTGGTGCGGTGTCAGGTGGTTTAGTGGTTAAGCTCTGACGAGGTCACTCTCTTCTCAGCGTGTGCAATACCCCAGCAAGAAGCAGCTGGTCCCTGCTAGCAGGGAAGCTGAAGCTGTAAGGGCCACTTGGGCCTGCCGGTATTTTGGTGTCCTACCTTTATGTGTTCTGTACAGAAGAACAAAAAACCAAAAAAAGGTCAAACAGAAACAACAAGCAGGAAACCCCCGCACCACAACCCAAACAAACAAAAACAACAAAAAAAGAGAAAAGATAATTATTGTAACAACAGATAGCTCTGAAGTTCCAGGACTATTTACTTAAACACATTTTGGTTAGCCCATTCTAGATACATAAAATATCTTACGAATACCCTTCTTTTCCCATATCCAATTATTGCATAATCACCTGTAATAATTGTTAAGAATATTAAAGTGGAGCAAATGGAAAACACTTTCATGTTATTATTTTGCAGTGCCCTCAAGGATGCAAGGATCTTTAGATCTAAAACAAAATTTTAAAAAAAGGGTTTATAAGCTGCAAGCCGCCATCATGGGTAATTTAAAAAATAGATTGCAATGTACTTACCTGGGTTTTATTGTAGCAAACTAAGAGAAAGCAAAACCAATCACCTGTGACACTTAATATTGTCTTACTGATAATTAAGGTTGGTATAATAATAATAATAGATGCTTTTCCTGTGTTAGAGGGTAATTACTTAGAGAAAATTTGTGATGAGAGTGGCAATTTGTTGTCAGATTATTATCTAGTTAATTTGGCTGTTGCTGTTTTTCCTCCATTTACTTAGCTTATGTTTTTCATAGTCATCAAGTACTCAAGCTTAGTTTTAAAAAAATTTTGTTACTGCTTTCTAGAAATGAGAAAATATTTTTTCACACATGAATGTGAACAGTGTAACAGTTTAACCCACTTTGCTGTTGAACTACTGCAAGAAAGAAAAAAAAAAAAGGGACTGCATTTCCAAGTTTCTGTACACTGTAAAGATCCATCATTGCTCCAGCAGGCTGTTGCAGTACAACTGATGATAATACAGTGTTGCTGTATTAGTTCCTTCTGCTGAGTAATTAAATCCTCTTTTTATCCTTGATGTGGAAGGCAAGCTAAATTTACCTCTGTCTGTACCTGTAAATAAAACAAGCCAGACACTGTTCTTGGGCCCTGAGGCCAGGTAGGCTGGCACAGGGATGGTCACCACCATCCTTCCTGAAATTACACCACCCTCACCACCCCCTCACACTCCTCCATCCAAGTAGTGATCCCTGACCTGTGCTGGCCCTGAACCTCCCTGGGATTTGTTTGGGAAAACACCAGCTGACATGGGCCAAAACTACTCGGCAGTATCTTAATAATCCATTACTGCACTTCATGGTGTGCCTAGGTCATTGTGTCTGTAGTAACTAGACATAGTTGGAGTTTGTATACATATAAATATACACACGTGCGTATACACAGTGTAACAGGAGATGTTTCATCTTTGTTAATTTTGGTTGGGCTTCAAATAATGAAATTGTTTCCAACTGGCTTCTTGAGGAGTGAAGTCTTTAAAGGGCAAGAATTTGACTGACTATGGCTCTTGTGCTCACGTTTTCAGATCTTTCCTCTACTTAAGTATGATATTGTTTCCCTTGCAAAATATAGCACATCCATTTGCCTGACTATGAGTAATTAAAAAATGCATTCCCTGTTTGCAGAATGAGTATGAAAACTAATTGTGGGGCCAGGCCTGTGTTTGTTTACACACCTCACTAATGAGTTCGTTTGCTGTAAACTAGACAGCCCACTTCAAAACACATCTCTGCCTTAATATATTGTATTAAAAAAAGTGTGTCAGCTTAATTTTAAAACAACCTACCCCTCAGGGAGTGTTCTTCTGTTTCTTTTCTGTTATTAATTGCATCCATCTGCCAGAGCAGGTGCAAAGGCTTTAACTAAGTCCTGTCATTTTAGTACTACCTCTTGAATTTGCTCCATCTGTGCAATAGCATAAAAAAATAATCAATGTCTATATCTATTTTTTCTTTTTTTTTTATTATCTCTCTGTTCCTTTTGAGTGCCATGATCTTAGTTCTTCCCAATCCCAGTCTGATAAAACAATCCTTAACTCGAACATTCTGTTTAATATCTTGCCAAAATACAACTGGGTTTTCTTGTTTGACTTGATAATTAGGAGGTTTTGTTCTTTTCCATTCAAATAGCTCTTCTTTCACCAAAATTTCTAAATTTTTCAGTGGGTGGTAAATGATTGTAAAACACTCCCAGGGACTTTTCATTGCCATCTTTCTCTAGAGTAGGAGTTGCGCTTTGACAGGAAACAAGCCTGTGTCTATTGAACACAGTTTAGCATAGAAAAGACTTCTGTGCTTCTGCAAGTCAAGATAAGCTCAGTTAGTGGAGATTTGAACTATATTGCTAGCAGCTCTAATTGAAATAGTCAGATGAGATGCTGTCATAGAGCCTTTTCTTCCAGAAAACAATGTTTTCAGCTGAGTGGGAGTGTCTTAAATGGGAATTATGCAGTGCTAGGAAATCATAGCTTAAGCATGATGATTTATTTGCTTATATTTCTTCTTCTGTGCCATTCATTGTAGCATCCAATATTCTTGTTTATCCTTCTAAAACAAGACAACTTTTTGTGCTATGATCTGCTCGACTCCTTGACTGTGAATTTGTGGTGTATCTTGTGTTTCCTGTATGTTTCAAGTTCTGCTGATATTTTGTTCGTGAGCAATGACAGGAACCTTTTGTCTTTGACTACTAGAGTAAACAAGTTGGGGTTTTTTTCCCCTCTGCTTACTTACCTTCATTTAAAATAAGTTATTTTTTCCGCATTGAAAAGTAAACCATGTATTTTGTAAGGCAAGTCACTATTTTAGTAGAACTGAGTAATTTTTGACCTTTTGCATGGGCCATTTTCAAACACAAACTGAATGCATTTGGTATTTGTAATTATTTGCTGCATACTTCAGAGCATTCAGTTATTCTGAGACTGAGCTTATAAGATTTTTGCATCAGTTTCTCACTCTACATAATGCAATTGGTGCCTATTTTTCTACTTCATTACAAGACTTTTTTTTTTTTGAGAGGAAAATTAAAACCAGTGAATCAGATTTCTGGGGAGAGGAGTAAGTGATTTTTGCCTTTTGAAAATATTCGTTTTATTGCATCAAGAAGTCGTATTTTGAACAACAGTGAATACTACATTGAAATATGCTTTTACATTATTAATTCTGTTGTGTGGGGGAGTATAACATTTGTTTCCATTAAGTTTCAGATTAAGGCATGTTGTGTCCAGTGAAATATAAAGAGGTCAAAGTAAAACTAATAATGAAGTGAAGCTTGAATTAACCTCTTTTGCTGAATTTTTTTCATTTTCCCGTGTAATTTTCAATGTATCCAGTTCTACATGGATGCCCCCATTGTTTAGACAGTCAGCAGTTGTCCAGCAGAACATTGTGACCCTGGTATCAAACCGCACAAAAGTAGTTTTAATTACTAGGAATGTGATTTTATTTTGGTTTGGGTTTGGGTTTTCTTGCTCTGCAGATTTATTTCCTTGTGTTTTTATTTTGTTCAGTTACCATTCACTTGCTGGTAAATGCAAAACCAGCTATACTGGCTTACAAGCCTGTTATGCCAGTATTTTCCTCTCTCCTTTCTGTTATTCTTGGCTTTTTACAAAGGTTCTGGTATTTTACAGCTTTTCTTGAAATAGTGTAGTACTATAGGGGATAACAAAAAAAGTCTTCTTATGTAGTTCAGTTCTTCTCAGACTCCTACTTCATCAGAACTGATGATGAACACTTCAATTTTTCTACCTACCCACCAGTAATCCGTGCTGCTCATAGGTTTTATCCTGCTTTTGTGCAAATTAGCCAGACTGTGTCACAGTGCTCACTTTTTAAGGAATGAAATATTTATGATTAAAGCCTTGTATGTCTCAACCGCTGTATAATTTTGGTACCAAGTACAGTACATGGTTGGTACTCAATCTGCCTCGTTAAGTGAAAATTTCTCTTAAGTTTTTCTATGTAGATATGAATAAAAGACAGAGTTTATAATATTGCCTATATTGTCCCTAATTGTCAAGTTTGCCTTTTTTTTGCCTTTCTCTGTATGAGAGGAGAGTCTAAATGCTAGTTTTCACAAGAAGTATTGTTAATAGTCTTATGTGTCAGCAGTGTGGAGAGTGTGTCATGCTTTACTCAGTCCTGCTAGAAAGGAATATCAGAAACTGAATTTTTAATATTTGGTGGTTTTGTCCAAACTTACAATGAAAGTCTGGAGGAAGTAGGAAAGCCCTGATTCTTGGAAATTTTTTGCACGTGTTTTTCTTTTACCTATAGGCAATGTATCCAGAATTTTGAAAGGAGAGTAGTGATCTGATTAGGTGCCTATTCATGAGTCCTTGAAAGGGCAGGCTGATCTCGTAAAAGTAGATATTTGGTAATTTTGGAAAACTTACTGAATGTGAAGGTTTCTCTTTTTGAAGGTGCACTGAGTTGCCTGCTATTTCTAAAATCCTTGAATGCTTTCCTCTGCTTGTCCCTGGTTTTCTGAGGTTAGTTTTAAACAAATACTTCACTTTTTCCATAGGTACATGCCTCGGCCTGTTTATTTTTCATGTGTAGCATACTTAAACATTGTCAGATTGAAGGAGAATAATATGGATTCATTAACTCCTCAGTTCTTCTATGCTATATAAATTGGCTTTGGACTTCTTCTGTCAGAGCTTCAGCAAGACTGTCCACACACAGTTTGTGTGGATATGTCAGAATTGCTACTTTGCTGTCTGGCTTCACTGTCTAATACAGCTGAAGAGACTGTACAGCTTCCAGGGGACGAAGTCCATATGCGGAAAGGAATGGTTGAAGCTTGGCTCAGGACATCCAAAAGACTCATCTCTTCATTCATCTTAAAAGTAATGTTCTGAAGGAAATGAGTGCTTTAAAGCAGAAAAGCTAATATATTCAGAGAGCTTTTTCCTTTCGGTGACAAACAGAAGCAAAGTGTAGTAATTTTGTCCCTTTTTTGTAAAATCTCAATGCAACTCCTAGGGACATGTGGGAATTCTCTCTGCCTTTCTTCTTCCTAACTCTGTGGTCAGCTACAGCCATGTAATGGCAGGAGCAATTCACTTTGTAGACTCTGAATAAAAGGTACATTCTGCCACTCTTAAGCTCAAAGAGACCTCACTTGCAAGGCTTTTCAACCCAATTTCATAATCTTGCACAGCCTTATGACATAATAAAGTCTACACTTCAGTGGAATGTCTGTTCCTGTATTAGTTCAGTATCTCCTGCCCTTGTGTAATACCTACTTTAACTTACTGGCACTGAAATGATAGGTGGTTGTGACTTGTATAGAAACAGGCAGATCTGCACTTTTAGAAAGCAGAGCATGGTAGGTACTGTGGTGTATGTGACAGAGTGCATGCTTGTTCAAATATTTTAAAAATGTGGAACACTTTGTAAAAGGAAAAAAATCATAGCATGCATAGCTCCTTTTTTTTTTCCTCTGGTCAAGGCCAAAAATATTTTCTCGTGGACTTACTTCCCTTTACTCATTGGCCTTCCACTTGGCTAAATTATGCCAGTTGGATTTTAACTCTATTTAACCTGATCACTGAGCAGCAAAGCCTGTGAAGAGTGTAGTTGGTTGAGCCAAAAAGCAGAAATACAGCAGGTAACCGACTCAGAAATAAGACAATTTGGACAGTAAATAAAACCTTTTAAAAAATCTTCAAATGTAGTGGTTATATAAATGGAGAATGTGTTCAATTGCAGCTCCTCTTGTGCTACTTTGTAAGGGCAGAATTAGCAGAAGGCTGTTACCTTCATATGTAGTTGTATCAATGACCTCTGAAGGAGGAAGAAAGGAATCAAAGATGAGGTAAAATAATCAGAAAGAGCAATCAGAGAAAATATGCTGTAAGCAATAAGTTGAGATTGAAATCTTTTTAAAGATACAGGCTTATGGCTGTAGTTAAATGCCTTGGTTTCACTGACATTATGCAAACATCACCCTGGGATTTTATTTAAAGGGCTCTCATGTGTTCATGATTTTGGAAGAGTTGAGACTTCAGACTTGATGGTTAAATGAAATGCGTTTGTTTATCGCACTTTCCAGTGTTTCTGAACCCTTCCTGTTAGGTACCACAGCTAAAACTAAACAGTATTTACTCAGGCGTTTGTTTACAAAGATATTTATTGTTGTAAGAAAGAAATGTGTGTTCTTCACTGCCTGTGCAAGTAGCACTTGGTCTATTCCCAATTACTTGCACAGCTTATCTGTCAGTCAGTTCAGCTAATCTTACAAGATACTGTACATTGATGCTCACTCAAGCTTTCTGCATTTTCACTTTGAGCAGCTGCTGTGTTTGGTATTGGAGAAGTTGCAGCTTCCTTTGAAACAATACTTGTTTGCTGAAATAGTGAAACTTGACTGAATACTGGAAGCAGTGCCTGGGAAAGGAGTTTTGAGCTCAAAAACTTTGATATTCTTTGTGAATAATTGACTGTAACTCCTTCTTCTGTGGAGTAGAACACAAAAATGTCATGAGACTTGTTTTCTTTCTTTTTAATTGGGCCTGCCAGCCAAAATTTAAAATATTAAAATACTCTGTATAAGCTTCTTAGGAATAAGAAGTAGGATAAGAATTAGTCATAATTTTGGCAATAATTTAGAATCTAATCTATTAGCTGCAGTTACAGCTCTTCTATGAAGTGGTGTACCCACGAACACAGTTATGTGAAATCTTGTTTGGATCTCACTTGTACAATTTTATTGTATTTTAGTGGGATTTTAATATAATCTTGGAAACAATGATGTCAGCTTAGCCCAAAAAACAGTAGAAAAATGCAGTAGTGTTCTTTTTGGTGAAGTTACTACAGGCTTGTAGGAGGACAAGTAACATTAGGTAGATTTGGTTTTCACTCAGCTGACGTTATTTTTCAGAATGACAAGCTTGTAGAGTCAACAGGAAAACCATTGGCACTAATTATGACTAATGTTTCACTGTATTGCATGAAGCATTTAAGCACCACGCAGTCTGAGATATTTAATTTTACATGTTCTCAAAGCTTTTTCTTAATGGGGGTCTTATTTTTACAGTATATTGAGCCTTTTTTATGAGATGTATAAAACTAGAGTAAAGTGACATCAGTGGGACTGTCTTGGTTTAAACCAAAATGTAAAATGTGGCTCTCCAGATTGTCTTCTAAATTGTCAAATTTGCTTGGTTTTGTGGATTTATATCTTCAGTTATGCTTAATCACTTTCTCTGTTTAGTGCCCTGTTCATTCCCTCACTTTCAAAGTATTTATATATGCTTAAGCTTCATCTTTTTCCAAGTGTGTTGGTAAAATAAGGGTAATTTTTCAAGGGTGGTTAGCAGCACAAATGTAAAAATGTATGTTTGAAAAATGTGCATGGCTTCGTGGGAAATTGTTTGGGGTCTCTCTGTCTGTGCGTATATATTGTGTGTGTGTGAGGACTAGAAAAGCAAACTTCAGCAACTTCTCACATCTTGTTCATACAGGCAGAACTTTGTCCTTATAAAGTGGATATGTTTGGTTTCAGTTTTTTCCATAGATGAGCTTGCTTAAATGCAACTTGGTTGTAATTCTCAATGGATTTTGTTTTTAAAGTGGACACTGGGGACTGCCTAAAAATAAAACTGGTCCAATTTCTCTGACTTTTTTCTCTTTTTGGCATAAAGTTTACTCATCCAGCCAAATGAGTCAGTTTCATCTTCTCCATGTACATCTGATGTAACAGAAAGAAATGGTCTTCTTAAATAGTCATGACAGTCACAGTTATTCCCAAAGGGTGAGTGGGGGAGGAAAATAAAAGAAACTAAGTGGGAACAAGTCTAGACTAACAGTGACTAGTAGCGTCATAAGCCATGTCATGAAAGCCACGTATTTATAAAAACTTATGGTGATAGTGTGTCCTTGCTCTACATTACACTGGCATGAGAACTCAAGACTGTATTCATCATTAAAATTAATTTTTGAAAAACCCCCTTACAGACTTCAAACCATTGATGTTAATCGATGTTTGAAATCAAAACCTTTACCCATCAAAAGATGAGTAAACCTTTTTTCACAAATATACAAATCATGTAAGGATGGAAATCATCATTATGTCATTATGCAGAGTTTTACTTTTTTTTTTTTAAGTGAGGAGGCTTACTTGTATCCTGAGGGTGGTGTATTCCTGTATTTGCCCAGTCTTCTCCATAATGACTTCATATAGTCATGAATAGGATCATGCCTAATTTTTACACTGATAAGAAAATACCTTGTTTAAAGTGCATCTCATTTTCTTTATATGCTTTTAAACTGCACAGTTAACTAAGATCTTGAGTCTGTCAAATTCTCACTGGCATTCTCAGTTTGTCTCGTTCATTACTTTAGTAAAACCTATTTTACATGACTATGCAAGGGACAAGAGGGAAATAATTGCCCATCAAAGAAAACTTTTTAAAAATAATGGATGATAGACTTGGCAATAAAGAATTAAACTATTTAGAAGTGAACTTCAATAAAAATCTAAATCCACTTTGAAGTATTGAAAAAGGCGTAGAAGTAAGGTCTGCCCTTTGTTTCTGTCACTGTTGTTTTTTTCTTCCATGCCCTTTTCTTCTCGGCTCCCCAGAGGCCTTTGCTTACAGTGTGATAGTGACATTGTGCACATCACAGAAAAGCAAATACAGTGGTTCAGTTGTAATCTTAGCTCCTATTGCCCACACAGATTCATGAGCTCTCTTCCTTTAACCTTGCAAATTGGTAACTGGAAAGCTTGGAAGGACAAATAGGATAGAAAAGGAAGTTATATACCATATTGGGCTTCTGTTAATCCTTCTTTTTCAAAGGTGACAAAAATTTTTTACCCTACAAAAACCAGACTTTAAATGGTCCCTACCAGGTTCCAACTGATGTTTCCTGGAGAAATGTTCTGGAGAAGATCTTACTCCTACTCTGTCTGTTTTCTTCCTGCTTAGCCCCCCTAATTTCCCATGTCAGTCATAGGCAGAAGTGCTGATCTCTCTGTTCCCTGAACTAGATTATGAAATTGTACCCCTGATGAATAGCAGATATTGTATTGATAATTTTGAATAGGAAACAAGAGACTTAACTATGACTAAAGACATTTCTGTGGATGGGCTTGGCTCTGTGTTTTCACAGGGCTTTGGATTCATTACCAGCATGTCTAATGACAAGGAATAAGCAGGAGAACTGAGCTCACTTTTCTACATAGCATTTGCCTGGAGCCCCTTTCTTGGGTGCAGCGCTGCTGTGGGCTTGCAGCCGCTGGAATGCGTGCTAGTAGTGGACTGACAAGTAATGGTGTCAGCCATGGTGTAAGAACTTCACTGTGCAAAACCTGCTGGCTCTGATTATTTCAGATCAATTTGGTATCAGGTCAACTCAGATGGAAAATGTAATCTGAAAACGGCATTCACTGTAGTATCCTGGGAACCTTCTCAGTGCCCAACACTTACTGCTTTCTTTTTATGTGTAATAAAGATATTGAAAATATATTGGTCTCTTCAGTGGGCATATACTTCTATTCAGTATTTCCTGGTGCCAGAGTGAGTCCTTCAGCATCAGAGGCACTGAAGGGCCTTTTTCACCCTTGTGGATGACATTTTCATACAACTGAATATGCAAAGCTGAGGTGTTGCATCACACAAAAGCATCCAGATCCACAGAAGTCTTCTGGAATGGATAATGGAGCATGTCCACTGTGGATCATGATGAAATGGTTGCTTGCTATTGTGTGAGACTGGATATACCACTTTCTTCCTGGACTGAGCCTGTTTACTGGGCACTTTAGGTATTGGAAAGAAATGCTTTAAACATGAATGCAAACTGTCACAGCAAAGTGAGTGTTGGAGTCCAGAAAATAAGGTTAGAAAAAAATTTCCTTCATGTTAAAGTCAAGGCCTATTCAGATTCCTATAGTGTAACCATTATTAACATGTGGTTATTAATAGAGGTGGATTGTACAGTTGTGCTATTTCTAAGATATTTTCAAACAAGTCTGTCTCGATTTCCTGACTGCATAACTTTGAAAGAGCTTGTAAATAAGTTGCCTGGGCTGGGTGCTTGTCTTGTATTTTCTTACTTGCTGCTTTTGCTGGTCAGTTCAGTTGTAATTCTATGATTTTCTTAAAAACAGGAACAGAAAAGAGCTCTCACATCTGTTTGTGTCTGCAGTTCTGCGCTCTGCCCCCCTCCAAGGCCAACACAGTCCATTGAGAACTGCTCCAGAGAACTCTTCCTCTAAAACTCTGCAATCTTCCACCAGCATGAGTTACATATTTCTTGGAACAAAACTTCTCAGCTCATTTCAAAATTAATCTGTTTATTTCATGGGTGATGAATCTTTGAACAAACCACAGATAAGAAAAATGTAGAAAGCCTGAATACTTAGCATCATATTGCTGGTCTGCTGCGTATCTGTACCTAAACTTTTGAAAAACATGAGCTTCTTCTATTCACTTAGCTGTGGCAAAGTACACTTGCAAGAGAACTTCCTCACTTCCCACTGGCTGGCGAGAGGTCTTCCAAGCTACTGTCCTCAGCACTACTGCTCTGTAACAAAGGAGCATGAGCAGATGGCTTTTGTGAGGAGCACGCAGCCCCTGGTAAGGTAACTGCATGCGTGTGCTTTCAACTGGATGTCCGCGGAAGGCATTTGTGGGATATCTTATCCCTGACAGGAGCTGGCACCATATACAGGCAGGACGTGGGCAATGAGAGAGGTGCTCAGTTTTGTTGTTTAGCAGCATAGTGTCTGCCAGTTGGTGCAGGAACAGAGCAGAAGATGGTCCTGAGAGAGCTGCTTTTTCTTGCAGTTTGCATACCAAATTTCTCTGATTTCAATTATCTTTTTTTTTTTTTATGACACCTATAGATAAAGGATAAAGTACATTCCCGTATTAGAGGAATTCTGCAGTGCATGTTCCAGAGCTGTAAAGTTTCTTAAAAGCTTTGGGACACTCGCCTCCTGAAATCTGAACTTTAGTGGAAGTTGAATGCAGGAACTAGCCAGCATTCACTTTTTCAGTCATTTTTGCTCTGTTTATTTGTTTCTTCAAATGTTGCATTTTGGATGTTAACTTTTAACCTCCATGGGGTATGCTGATGTTTAAACTTCCCAATTTGCTTAATAGGAGTGCAAAAGAAGAAAGAGGAGAATGAGCTTGAACAGCAGAGCAAGCATGAAGACAATAAATTTAGCTGACTTCTGGAATTGCAGCTGGAATGTTGTGGAATTTGATACAGATGGAAAATAGGAGTTGAAAAGCGCAAAATTTCCAGTGTGGGTGCCATTTTGAGTAGGCTGTGTGGGTGGAGAATGGTGCTAGATGCCAAGCAGGGAAGTAGAATGGAGAGTGTCTTTCCAACTAGTAACAGAGAGCTAGAAGTGGAGGGGGGAGGGGGTTGGCGAAGTGGTTTAAATGTCCCAGTGCAGCTGTTTTGTAATAAATCACTAATACTTGTGGGTAGAGCCCAGCTCATCAGTGTTTGCTACTTCCTTGTCCATAGAATTATTTTCCACAGTAGTTTCAGTATTATTTTTATGGCATCTCTGTTTAATGTCCTACCGTATGTAATCAGATGGTTCATGTGGCTCTGAAATCTTTTTTTGGTCAGACTATATGACATACAGCAGGTCAAAATTGGTTTTGACTCTTTTGGTTAACTATCATTCTTCAGTATGAATGTAGCATTACTTTTAAGAATGAAGTGCTGTTCCTTACAGGGTGAGCATATAATACCAGTGTTGGTGGACATCTCTGCTTCTGCTTTGGTCTCAGATTCTCAGTCCAAGTTCTGATGCTTTGTTTTGGCATCAGGCCCAGGTCCAGGAGCAGATATTTTCATTTGCTGCAGATGTATTTCCTGTGTGTTCATGTGACTCTCCTTTAAAAAAGAAAAAAAGAGTATGCAGCAAACAGTTCCTAATTTGAATAAAAGGCTTTTCCTCCAGTAGCTTTTAAGAGGCAGTTCCCTGCCTTGAGAGATCATGACAATACTTATGCTGTCTGGTACATTATCATGCATACAAAATCAGGCAGGACAAAGTTATTCAGGTTTATAGTCACTAAGGATTTGAGAGTGTCCATGTCTACCTGACAGTTAAAGGTGGATTTGTTGTTCAAGATGGACTCATGCCCCTTGGATGACAAAAATCCTTTGTAATGAATGACCCAACATTTTTCTTCCCTCATGTTAGGTTTTAGATGAAGCTGTAAAAGCTTTTGAATATTTATATGTGTAATAGTTCTGGTTCAATTTTGAACTAAGTGGAGGTCATTGGAAACAAAAAAAGCGTTTCTTAATGTTTCAGAAGGATCCTACTGCTGAAATGCAGAGAATTTCTATTGTAACGTGAACAATTTAACTCTGTCTTGTGTGTAGGAAATGGAGTATAAGGGTTGTAATCACTTGTCTTTTATTGTTCTAGGAGAACCCTTTTGTTAGTTTCCAGCTTCTAAGATGAAGGTTGTAGTTCTTGCAATCTTGTTCTCTAGGAAAGATTACAAGAATCACACATGGTAACATTTAAAAATCCTCTTTCAGCTACAGCCAGAAAATAAGGCTGTGCTATATGTACTGCATAGCAAAAGTGGAAATGACTCAGTTCAACAAGCTTCTCAAGTGTATTGATGGTTTCCTTCAGAGGGAATGACACTGCAATGCATGTGGTAATTATCTCTGTGAAAGAAGCACACGTGTTCTTGTGATTGAAATTTAGTATTTAAGAGCAGTGTTTGGTGTGAGGTAATAATTGGGAAGCCATTTGGGATGCAAAGCAGTGAAAATAGGATGGGTCGTTATACAACTGGAAAGTATAACCATGGGTTGTTTGTTGTAAATAATATTAACATCAAGTATTCCTGTCACTGAATTTCAATTATAACTATCAGGCTTGGAGGAGGGAGGTTGTTTTTTCCCTTATCCTGTACTCTTGTAAAGTATTTGGCATACAGTCCTGGTGCTTGCAAGTTTTCCTGCTGCAGCTGGAAGAGCCATGTCATGATGCTGATGTCCACAACTGGTTGTGCTCTGAAATCATAGCCCAAACAAAGGGAAATGCATAGTTTTACCACCTCTGCCAGCTGCTGTCACAAGAAACACTGACTCAGACACACCTGTGAGTCAGAATTCCTGTAGCTTCCTTCCTGCAGCCCAGTAGGAGTAATTTGCCTCTTACTTCACACCTGTAACCTTTAGTGCTGTTCTCAGCCTCTGCATTGTCTTTCTTAATGTGAGCAGGCAGCAGAAGTGAAAATAAGCTGTCTCTTACTGTCCTCTTCCAACCCATCTATTCTGAAAAGAGGGCAACCAATCAGAAAAGTACTCTGTTCCTCTGTGCTTGAGCACAACATTTGGGTAGACAGCAAATTATAAAAGGACTCTCTTTTTCTCAGAACTGATAAGTAACCAGGTCATAAGCTACGTAAACAGGAACTGGACTGAAGAAAATCAAAGGTCATGGTGTTTCTTAAATGCAGTGGAGATTCTTACACAAGCTGCTTCACTAAAGGATAGTAATGTGGTTTATTTAAATTAGGTTTCTTTCCTCTGCATTCACAGACAGTTGTGTTCTTCATGGTGCCTCTGTTGTTGCATTACAGTTTTACTTTTCAGAACATAATTTGCTATTGATTTTTAATGTCCTCTTAAAAGCGCTGACAGCTTATTTTTTTCAAAAGAGCCAACGATTTTGATTTTGATTCTTTTTTGGTTGTCTGCCTTAGATCCTCTGAAGGATCTGAAACAAGTGCTGAATTACCTATTTTGCAGGGATATTTCAAGTTGCATAACTGAAATAAGAGATAATTGCAGAAGAAAAATTAAATCTTTGCATTGATTATTGTGATGGTAGAATACCTAATTAGACATGCAGACAATAATCTCTAATAAATGAAAGAAAAAGTCCACCCTACAATATATTTAGACATCAGTAAGAAATGAAATGAGTTAACAACAGGAGAAACAAATGGTCTGTGGTTAATTCAATCACTTCCTTTGCTACAAAAAGGCAGCCATCAAATTTTAGAAGGCTTATTCAGATGTGACGGGGACAACCCCTAAGCAACAGCAGTAGGAACATCCCCCACTAATCATTCTCCTTTGCCAGTTTTTATTCCAGTCCTGCAGTTGCTCTGCTCACAAAAAGGAAGGATGAAAGACTGGTTTTTTTGAGCAATGGCAGTCAGTCTAAATGTTCAAACATACAGTTGCTGAAACTTCTTAAAGATTTAAAATTCATTTAAAATATTCTGTGATAAAATGCAGCATATATAACATAACTAGCAAACCTTGTGCAGAGGTTGTCTTTTGCTTTCCTGTTATTATGCACAACCGGCTTCAGGCTGGGGAATACTGGAACAAGAAATAACTGTTAAAATGCTAAGCACCTTTTGCTTTATGAGAATAGTGGGACAGAATCAGAGAATTATAGGCAAGTTTTTGTTCCTTAGAATTCAGCATGGTTTGGGTTCCAAGATATACACAGACATATAAATCTGAGGTGAAACCAGAACTAAAAGAGGAATGTCTTACGGATCTGATTTTGAGTCAAATGAAGAGAGCAGAAAGCTTATAAAAACAAAAAATCACTAATTTTATCATTTAACCCAAAATCTAGTAATGACAGTTTAAGAGCTTGGTCCTGGCAGGTCTGAAACAACTCTGATCCTGTTTCAGGTCTGAATTTGGCTGTTGTTGGAAATACAGGTTAAGAGAGTGCATCTGTGGCATATTTTTCATATTAAATGGTTTATTCATAATTTGATAAGTAGAGTCATTATATCCCCTTTACCCCACATGCCAGGGCTTTTGCACCATGTGGATGTTTCATTGCACATTAACTTTTGCACACAAAAATGTCTTGTTTAAATTTGCTAATTCACTATATAGAACTGCTCTTTATCTTTTTAACCAGCTGGAATATCTCTGCAAGCATTTAGTAACAGAACCTGCGACTGTTGTTTTTTTGTAAATATTTAACTCCTAGCAGTGTGTTGAAAATCTTGGCGTTGCTCAGCAAACAATGCTTTGGGGTGTTCTGCTTAGGTTGAGAGACAGTGCCTGGATTAGGTATTCATTCAGAACTTCTCACCTTCAAAAACCTGTCTTCTTGAGCAGTTGATTGAGTCTTTGCTTATTTGGCATCATCATCAGCATGCAAGAAATTTTGCAGTAGGTAATTGTAGCCCATTCACCAATGACCCACTCTGGGGACACTCAAGATAAACAGAGCAAAGCTACCAAGTTTTCAAGGCAGAAGGACCAAAAGATTTAGCTATTAGGAATCCTGGAGCAAAAGTACCTTCTGTAATGCAACACGAGGTCTACTCGTGAAGTGCTCTATCAGTGGATACAAGTCACATCTGTATGACATTTAATGAAAGCTTTCAAAAAAGCCTCTTAATCTGATTGCTAACAAAAAGATCAGCACTTTCACTAATGGTGAGAGGCTTTCAGTGTAGTACCTAAGCACTAGAGTAAGAAAAATGCACTGGTCAGTAGTCTCTGTTATGTATAATTTGCTGTATTTCTACCTTGGGACAGAATTTTGATCTTTATTCTGTTTAAGTCCTCTACCAGATATTTGTCCAGTTTCCTCTTTTAGGATGTGAGACTCACTTTTGTATTTATTTTGTGCCTGTGTGTGCATTTTTTGTGAATTTGCTTTGGATGATGCTGACTGTCTCCAGTTACATCAAAATGGGCATTTCTGAGAGACGACTGGCATTTGCAGAAGATCTTTTCTTAAGCACCTAGTCTTACCTATAGTTTGAAGTGCTTTGGTTTGGTTTGTTTTTTCTTAGTTTTTGGGGTTTTCTTTCCACAAGGCATAAAAATCTGCTTGGACAACTATTCAAAAAGTGTGAAACAGAACTAAACTGAGGGGAAGAAGCAAGAGTGGTCATTACATTATTTTTATCTAATGGTTTTTTGGGTTTTGTTTTTTGGGGTATTTTTTCAACTTGCATGTAATTTCAAGGCTAGCATATAAAATCTCCAGGTGTAGGTGGAAATACTGAGGGCAACTGACATGAAGTTCATTAGCACTCTATTGGGTTTGCATGGCCTTGGTTTTGGTAACAGGAGGGCCGCAGAGGTGGCTTCTGTGAGAAGCTGCCAGAAGCTTCCACTGATGCCATGATGATTTTTTGCTTTTTCATATACCCCTCTCATATACCCTTCCACATACCCTTTTACACAGCTTTGCATGTATCCTTAGTGCTCTTAGCCCACATACTTGTAATTCCCCAAGTCTGATAACTAGCTTAGACCCAAAGTTCCGTTAAGCCAGGAGACTAAACATCTTGAAAACCTCGAAGTTGGGTCAGAAAGCCCCAGACACCAAGGTGCTCTCCAGAACATATTCTGTAAACCAAGATAGGCCCATCCAGGGGGAAGGTTCCTCAGGACGGGGGCTTCTCTTGAGCCTCTCATTGGGGAATCTTTGATAGATATGCTAATGTGCAAGGTCTGTAACTGTATACGCGAATTATCGTGTGTGTGCATCTTGGGGTGGGCATCCTGGTGTGCGTCTTTCGGGTGTGCACTTTCAGTGTGCATTCGGGGGTGCTTTCTACCTGGATGTGGTGCACCAGAGGATCCTTAAATAAATACCGAGGTAAAACCCTTTTTCCCTCTAACTGTGTTTGGCTTTTAATTCTAAGCCCAGGGAAAGGCATCGCCACCATGTCCGGCAGAGCCAGTCCCCGATTGCTCCAAAGGTGGATGTGCTGCTGGCAAAAGCCAGGCCCATTAGAGATGGTGGTAACACCTCTGTTATAACATATTTAAGAAGAAATCAAAATGAAGGTTGGGATGCAGTTTTAATTCCAATCAGAGCAGAGTGAGAACATGTGAGAAGAGCAATTTTGGAGACACCAAGGTCAGTGGAGAAGGAGGGACAGAAGGTGCTCCAGGTGCCGGAGCCGAGATGCCTCTACAAGCCGTGGTGATGACCATGGTGAGACAGCTGTGCCCCTGCAGCCCATCAGGATCCACGGGGGATGCAGAGATCCACCCACAGCCCATGGAGGAGACCTGTGCCAGAGTGGGTGCATGCCTAGAGGAGACTGTGACCCCATGGAACCTGTGGAGAGAGGGCCCCTGCTTCCAGGCTGGAGCAGCCTGTCCTTGGAAGACCGCACCCCATGGAAGAGTGACCCATGCCACAGCAGTTTTGGGAGGACTGTTGCCTGTGAGATGGACTCACATTGCAGCAGTTCACAGAGAGCTGTTGCTCGTGAGATGGAGCCATGTTGGAGAAGTTCACGGAGAACTGTCTACTGTGGGAGGGACCCCACAGTGCAGCAGGGGAAGGACTCCTCTCCCTGAGCAGTGGGAGAAGCCTCGGGTGATGAACTGACCATAACCCCCATTCCCTGTCCCCTTGCACTGCTGGGGTAGGAGGTAGAGCTGGGAAGTAGAGAGGGGTGCGGAAAGGTGTTTTTAAGGGCTTATTTTACTTCTCATTATCCTGCTTTGATTTTGTTAGTAATAAATTCACTTTATATGTCTAAGCTGAGCCTGGTTTGCCTGTGATGGTATTTGGTGAGTGATCTCTCCTGGTCCTTATCTCAACCCATGGACCCTTCATTAAATTTTCTCTCCTCTGCCCAGCTGCAGAGGGGGTGAGTGAGCAGCTTTCATGGGTACCTGGCATCTGGCCCAAGTCAACCCCCAACACGTATCAAATCATTATCGTCTATACACTCTTCCAAAGAACTTTTTCTGTCAAGTGATTAATGAGTTTGCAAGAAATGTGTTAAGTGCAGCATAAACCACGAACACGGTTCAGTTAAAAGGAGGTATATTGTATTAAAGCACACATTTTACTTGGGTATTCATAAATATATTAATTTAGCAGATTGTATTCCTTTAGTGACCTATTTTTAATAGTTTATCTTCTATGTTATTGCTGTTTGTATTATTAACAGATTGTCTCTACACCTGAGCTCATAGCCGCTGTTACACTGAGTGAGAGTCTTCATCAATCAGCAGCAGGAGTGGGATTGATAACTCATTCTCTCTTCTCCTTTTTGGACATTTACCACTATAAATTATGTGTTTGGTAAGCACCTCAGATACAAGTTTTTGACTGCCTTCTGACCAGTCTACTCTCAAATAACCGTCTCAGGATCTGTGATACACATTACATAGAGCGTTAATGGATGGAAGATTTCTTTTCAGAAGCAAGAAATGGTAGCAGCTGCATAGGGACATATTTTCACTCTACTAGAGATTCAAAGCATGCTTTCAATGCCCAAGAATGTTTTCCTGTTTGTATCTTGGTTTTTATAATTTATTCCTGTGCTTTTGAAATGAGCTTGTGCATGGTTTTCTCCATGAATTAAGCCACCAAGTACTTGGGTCAAACTGCTACCTGTTAGAAACTATTTCATCATGGGTGCATCATTTTCAGGATAGGTATTTAAAATTTTGCAAGCAAATATTTAAAAACTCTTAATTGCTTTTGGAAATCTAAGTCTCTGTAAATGTGAGTTATGACCTTGAATGATAGGAATTGGTAACAGTAGTCTACTGAAAGTAAGTGTAGCTCATATTTTAAAACATTTATAAATTATATCTATGTAGTATTTTGGAAACTGAAAATCTTAAAATATCTGACAGCTGTGGAAATCTTATGGTTTCTTTAACCACATATGTTGGTCAGTATTGCTCGTAAAGATTGTAGTCATTGTATACTCATGTTCTAAAAAAATTCATCAGTTTGGCAATGTGGCTTCGTGAGGGTCTTGACTTATTTTGAAAGATGCCTGTGGTTGGTTTTCAAGACTGACTTAAATTTTAGAGCCTCAAGTTCCCTGTACAAGTAGGAGTTAGAAGCCCCTGTTGCATGCTGTCTGTTAGGTTGTTTATAGAAAGTCATGGATGGGTGTTAGAAGCACACAAGTTATAAAACAATTTCATACGATATACTCCAACTATGTGCATAAGCTTAGACTGGGCCACTTTCATACAGGAAATCGCTGACGTATTTGCAGTATTGACATCTAGAGGAAAGAAGAAAATTGGGAACATGTGGTGAACATAGTTCCAGTGCTTTGCTAGATTGTTCTTGTTAAAAGATTAATATGTCAACGTGATTTGCAGTGAATTGAGTGTTGCCAATCTCCCCTGGTCATCCAGTGAAACAAAGCATGTGTGTGTCTGTATGACAGAGGTGAGTGAGGGAACTTTACAGCCCATACCACCGAACCCAAAACTGCAACGCGGCAAACAATTTCCATTGCTAAAGTCTTTGCTTGTTTCGAGGACTACAGGCTGCCCCAGTGTCATCTTAAGCATAATAGGGCCTGGAAACCATAACTGATCCTTTTCCAATAAAAATGTCTCTTTGTCTCTTCTTTGGGAACATTGTAAGGAAGTATGGTGTGTATAGAAGGACTTCCTTCCATATTTAAGCAGGAAGAGAAGTACAAGTTTGTATACAAGGATGGAATTAACTGCAAACCTTCCTTTCCTCTCTTCCGTCCCTTTGTTTTTTAACTCTGTAGCTGGCATTAAAATGACAGCAGGAACAAACTCATGTTTCTGTGTACTCGCAAAAAAAGAATGGGAACTTAAGGCATTGGTACATGTCCTTTGTAAGTTAACAAGACAAATATCAGGGCAATTTAGGATCTGTGTTCAGTCTTCAGTGCTCTTCATGAAGCTGCTAACAAAGCAGCTTCTTTTTGTTTTGCTGCAGTATAATTTTTAATGCTGCTGACAGCCTTGGACGCTGAAATTCAACCTCTGGTTATTCACAGAGCAGATATAACAGACAGCTACAGTTGCATTTTCTTGAGAGTGTTCCAGAAGCTATACTTCTCCCGGACCCTTAGGGACCACTTACTGAGGAATGTGGAGAACTTGGTGTCAGTATTTACACAATCCTTGGACTCTTTTCTAAGGTTATGCAAAGTCTCCTGGCTGCACTGTCATAGCAGCCACCACTCACTTGAAACTGAACGCTGACCACCAATTTTACATACAGCAGCTTTTTCTTTCAGTTTGGAACTAGTGACCTGTGGGTAGAAATGCTTTGTGTTCACCTATTGATGTGCTTATCTAAGAGCTAATTTTATTAGAATATAGTTGGTGGTGGCAGTCTAGGGAGGTAATTTCATGCTTTATTTTGACAGTGAAGTTAGGTGCCTATTTTTCTCAAGTAAGGGTGGGAGTTGAGCTCATTAATTTAGTTTTCTGAATTGTAACAAACAAGTAAAAAATAGATTAATCCTCCTAAATATGTGCACTGTACAAATCTTTAGTGCTTGTGAGTGAAGATACAGCATAAACAAGTCACCAAGCTCCTATCTATACCTACATACCTGTCAGCACTTTAACTCCTTTGCAATAAGTAAACATGCAGTCACTTTAACTGTAAGCTGCTGAGGACTCAGAGACATTTAAGTATTGGTATAGATATTAGCTTTTTTAATACACTTTAGGTCTAATTATTCCACTTTTATTTAAGTGCGGGTTCTTAGAATCTGGTCTTAAATAAATAGTTAACAGGTATTTATGCTTATGGTACTATGCGTGTTTCATTTATTTAACAAAAAAAATACAAGTGAACCCATTTTACCAATATTTATGGATTTAAGAGCTCCTGGGGAATAATAGGTGAAGACAGGAGAAATTAAGGTTTTACAGTAATCCTGTTACTTCTTGAGCCCTTTCATTATTATCTGCCTTAGTCTATCATAAGTAACCTTGTATGTATTCCAGCTCCTAATGATTCATTCTGAACATAAAAAATAAAACTTCCATTTATGTAGACAACTGAGTAATTTCTGAAACTCCTAAGGGTTTGGAATTGTCCAGCAGTGTGGTTAATTTCCATGTGGTGTATATTTCTATTCCTTTTTTTGGTGAATGAGTATGCTTTGGTTCCTCTGTAACATTTACAGGAACAGGAAGCAGCAATGCTATTAGTACTCTGAGCCTGGATTTTTGTTCTGTTCCGGACAGAGTTCCTAGGCTTGAGTGAGTATGGCACTTGGCAGTTTGAAAAGTTTCACCTCCTTGACAAAGTAGTTACTCGCAGCACCCTATAAGGATATGAGTTCTTTCTTGTTGAGCAACAGGTTTTTGCTAATAGGGACTGTTATTTCTATCTCCTGGAACATTCAAGTTTAACAACTTTATGCTTTTTTCACAGCACTTCTGTGTATCTAGAGAAGTTAGGCTGCTCCTAATCTGAAAAATTATGGACCAAGCTGCATCTGTAACAGAATAAGAAGCAAATCAAACAACAGGAGTTGTTATCATTGCCTCTGTAATACAAAACAGTCAAGCTGAGATGGAGTTTCAAAGGTTAATTTCTAAGCTGTGTTAGGTTTTAATTAGTGGAAGAACATAGCGACTTATATGGTCACTTATTTATCAGTAGTTATTTACTCTACTAAACCTGCATAGATACGTTTTATGTTAGATTGCCGCTTCAATTCTAATTGTGTTTACAGTTTTTCCAAGTTTGACTTTATTTTTAAAATGTATTTCAACCAGTATCGATAAAAAAAATGCCTTGAAAACTAAAGTTTTCCGTCTGAATTCATTCCATCAATGTAACAAAAAGAATATATTAAAGATTTTGTTTACTGAAATGCCATTCCATCGTTTTGTACAGCAGATTTTTAGCAACATCCCAGCAACTATATTTCATTCTGGGGAGGTTGTGAAATCCTTTTTCCCTCTCCACCCTTGTAATTTTTCTTCTTTGCCTTAAACTCAAAGGATTTTAAAAGATAGATTTAAAATATTTTTAAAAATCCCCCTAAATCACCCTTTGTCGGACAGTGACTCCATAGTTCTGGTTTTCCTCATTTAAAAATTACTAAGGACCATATCATGCTGTCCATTGCAAAGGACACTACTGCACTCTCAGAAACCATGGCTAATTTGTGTGGTAAGAGGAAGGAAATAGCAACCTATGAAGCATTCTGTCTTACTTAGTAGGAGTCATACTACGTTTTCTCAGAGGAGGGATTCCGGTGTGACTTGGAAAAAAAAAAAGTAGATTCCTGCCTACTTAGACAAGGAGCAGCATTTTCTCTCCTGATTTTATTACATGTTTTTTAATGCCTGATGTAGTCACCTGTGCTCTGAGAAGCCAGTTCATTCTTGCAATTGATTATTAAAAATGGCAGCTTCAACCAAAACTCTGTGATAGCTGAGTGTTTGGGGCTGCCTAGGAATGTCTGTTCTGAAACAAAAAAAATTAACCCAGCATAGAGGTTGAGGTGGGAACTTAGAGACCTTAAGAGTCAGGTGGGTACAGAGCCCATATTTCCTGAACAAGGTATCTTGCAGGGCAGAAATTCTGTGTTGCACATCGTATCCTAAGCCACGGTCTGAGTCTCAGACTGCTCTCAGCATGGCTGGCTCACCACATTTGAAGTCTGCAGAAATATGCTAAATGACAACTTCCTTGCTTCATAGCTCTGCACGTCTGGTTTGTGGTGGTTTCAAAACAGTGTGCATTGACAGTAATACCCTATATAAAGTAGTTCTGTAGCAATTCAGTGGATTTTTGGAAGTTATCTGGCCCTTGTATCTGCAGCCTCATGCACTCTCTCACTCCCTTTCTCCATTAAAAGGAGATATTATAAAATAGGTTTTTATTTACTGATTTTTAACATCTTTTCTATTTTAATACGGGCAATGCTTTTTCCTCATGGAATGGGATTCAGCAGAGCAGTCAACTATTTCTTTAGTTTTAAAGTTGCTTAAATGGGCTCTGGCTTAAAAAGAGCTAGTTCCTAGCCTGTCTCTATAAACAATTGCTTCAGGCTAAAACCTGCGTTTCCTTTTTTGAAGGAGCCCAGGGGAGGGATCCTTGTTTAGCCAGATGTGATGCACAATTATCTAATGACACTCATTCTTCTCCCTCCTCCGCTGAGTTCAGTGCTACCTGATCACCTGATCATAAGGCTTTCAGTATTCAGTACTGCACCACAGGCTGTCATGTTTTGAGTGTGGCTGTGTTCCCCATAAATGATATGGGGATCCCATTTTGTTGTCACAAAATGGGGTGAGTAGTGCCAAGCATTTAAATTTTTGCAGAATATGGGTCCTCAATTGTCCCCTTGATAATATAAATAAAATGAAAGCCATGCTAGTGTCGTGAGCTGTTTTGTCTTGCCTTTCATTTGCAGTCTGGTTGCTACTGTTACTTATTTGGTGAAATGTCCTAATAGAACAGACTGCTTTTTAATTTAAATTTATTTTTTGTAAATCCACCAGTAGTTCTTTTTATTTTGATATGCGCATTGGGTCAAACAAATGGCTGCTTGAAGTGGTTGTTAAAGTCTCTATGATATCAGCAAATGACCTAAGTGTAACTTTGGGAAGTTTTTTGCATGACTTCCAGGAGCTGTAGGGCAACTGAAGTAATAAGTGATTATGACTCATAAAGAATAAAAGGAGCTGAAGTGGGAAATTACGGGAAAGAGCATAAGCTCTGTCTTTTCCCTTCTTTGATTTCAGGGCTATTTTTATTAGAGACAAAGGAACTTTTGCATGCCTAGAGAGAAGGTGAAATAAATGGGGACATAGATATCCTTAGAGAAAAAGTTGGTGAATCAAGTAAGGAAGTGAGGCACTAATAACCTCCAAATTGTGGTGCAGGCAGAACCAGGAACTTGAGGTTTTTTTATTATTTTTCTTTCCTTCTCTTTTCTGTTCACCCCCCCTCCCATCCCCTCAGTAATCAAATGCGCTAAGGTTAGGGTGCATCCATACTGTTTTCAGAGTCTCAACAGTTGAAGTTACTGTTAGTTTGCAACTAAATTCTTCAAATTACAGCTAGTGAAGAAGTTCAAGCTGTCCTCAGTATGACTGGACTGTGAAACCTCCTATTTTACTGCAACTGAGGTGAAGGATGAAAAACGTCATGAGCAGTGTCTTCCTGAGCCCTGTGTTGCTTCTAGAGACATGCCAGCGTATGCAGAAGCTGTCCTTGAAATTAGGATAAAAAAAGACATTACTATTCTCAACAAAACAAACACGGTAATAACAAAAGCAAGCTAGATGTAATTTCTCATTAATATAACATTGCAATGTTGTTATACTGCAAATATAACATTGCCTTCCCTTGCAATGTCTGCCAGATTTTCAGGAAGCTCTTTTTGAGATGGGCAGAACTCCTCTATGTAGCTGAATTCAAGGTGGATGTTTGTGCTTTTGTATCTGTGGAGGCCTAACAAACAAGAAAGATTTGATCATTTGAAAGACCAAAAAAGAAAAATATATTGTAAGGAACTTCATAAGATAAATTCGTGTGTTACGAAAGCTCTCTTTCAACTCCTCCCTGTGAATGCAGCAAGAAAACCTATACCTACGGCTGCCCTGTGTGTCGCTTGTGTTAGCATAACTTATCCACACCCACAAAGGCACACAAAGCTGTTTTGCTTTGTGCTGGAATAGTGCCATCCAGGAGTAACAGCCAAAAGGAAAAATTCCTTTCAGCAACATTCATTGCCCTAAGCCAAAAACAAAGCAGAAGGATGTGCTTCTCTCTTCCACGCTTGTGAAGCTGGAGACAGTGCCAACATAAACCGTGACCGATGCTCCCAAATGGTGCGAGTCCATGTCACTATTTCAAATTCAGTGATGCAACCTGAGTTTACATCAACTGACTTTTTAGTAAGTTAAAGCTTTTTAAAACAGTTTAAAGCTTTTGGGCAGCAGAGCGGGTGAAGGGTCAGGAGCACAAGTCCTACAAGGAGCAGCTGAGGGAACTGGGATTGTTTAGCCTGGAGAAAAGGAGGCTTGGGGGGACATTAACACTCTCTACAATCTCCTGAAAGGTTGTTGCCAGGTGGGGGTTGACCTCGTCTTCTGGGCAACTAGTGACAGGACAACTGGAAATGTGCTTAAGCTGCACCAAGAGAGGTTCAGATTGGACATGAGGAAGAACTTCTACCCTGAAAGGATTGTCAGGCGTAGGAACGGGTTGCCCGGGACAGTGGGGGAGTCACCATCCCTGGCAGTGTTCAAGAAACAACTGGACATGACACTTAGTACCATGGTTTTGTTGACAAGGTGGTGTTCAGTCAAAGATTGGACTTGATGATCTTGAAGATCTTTTCCGACCTCAATGATTCTATGATTTCACATTATTATACTTGCTATAAATGATAATTTCATAACTATGGTATGCTGCAGGCTCAAAGTAGCCTGTACCTCAGGTACTATGTTTTATGCCTTCTTTGCGTACTTCCTTGTAAAGCTTTAAAAGGGAAATGAGATTATACTGTACAAAGGAAAACTACTTACCTTAAGTTGTTAGGGTCTGTACTTTTCACTCAAATCAAAGGTAGGAGACTCACTGATTTGAGGAAAGTGGCTTTCATTTATCCTGGATGGTTCACCAATTAAGAAGCATGACAGATATGGATGTCCTGGTATCTGAAGAGAAGGCAAAAGTACAGGTAATTTGAGGAAAATGAAAGTCAGTTGGGACAGAGAATTTTAAGCTGTATCTATACTTGGAGACTCTGACCACCTCAGCTTCTAGATCTAGAAGAACAATAAGCATTTCAGCTTCAGTCTAAGAGCGAGATGCACACAAGCCAGCCAAACTTCTCATGGCCTGACAAAACAAAAATGCAAGCACATAATCAAATACAAGCCATAACTTTGATCCAGGTGCTTGGCCTGAATAATGAGTGGTTCAGGACCTGGGAGTTTAAAAGTTTGTATATGTATAATTAATACACAACCTAAATAAATACTGTAGCTGGAGGTCATGGAGTCAGATTTTAAAAGGTCCGTGATACCATGTCAGCTGTGCTTAATCATCTAATTCAGAAAGCAGTGCACAGATACTACTGAGAATGGGGGCATAGATGCTCAGCATCACCTTTAAACACCAGTGAACAAAGACTTAGGGTAGCATAAAGTAGGGGGGTTTGACTTGGAATGCTGATGTAGGGCCAACAGTTGCATATCAGGAAATGTAGCATTGGCAGTCAATAACACAAAATAGTAACAAAGAAGTGTAAGCTGATTTCAGAAAGGAATTAGAAAATATTTGAATTCATACATTTAGAAATGTAAAGTAGAATACTTCACAGTGAGAACTATTAGATGTACCAAACCAGAGCTAGTATGTCTGTGATTTATGTAAGGCTCACTAAAAAAAGAAAATTACTCTCTCTCTTGACAAAATCAGAACTACCTGCTTTTCGTTTGCAGAGCTGTTCATTTTTTGACTAATTGCATTAAAGACAAAAGCCAAGAATGTTAAAAAATTATATTAATTGTCCAAGTAGTCACCACGTCACTAAGGAGAATGAAACTGCAGGTGTGTTTGTTCATTATTGTGCAAAAGATTTACAAATTTGGTTCAGCTTTAGACCCTTATGCCATTTCTAACTTTCTTGATATTCTTCTCTGAAACAAAAAAAATTTACGTATATAGAGTTTTCTTATGACAGAAATCATCTCTCTTGGTTTGATTTCTTGGATAATATTGATCCTGCATTTTCCCAAGACCTACATCTTGTTTAAAAATTTGTAAAACCGTCCAAAGTCCAACACCAGTGAACGCAGCCTCTAAAATCATTATGTCAGCTGAGGTTTTGACCTCTCCTTTTCAAACCAGACAATATCTCCCATATTACAGAACATTTTTGTACATACTCTGCCAGCTTATTACAAGCACCTTAGCTTTTCTAACACTGAAAGTTGCCCAGAGGCCATAAAACAACAGAGGCCACCACTGTAGCTTAAATGATGACTTCCATCTGGGGCCACTGTGGAAGGCAGAGTCAGATGGAGTCTTATTCCTCTTTTGCTCTGCGTGGCTGTTCTGGAAGGTACCTTCTAGGCAAGGCACAAAGGCAAAGTAATCACTCTATGAACTGTTTTAGATAATGTAATAGAGTAACAAAGAAGTTACCCTGTGGCTTCTGGCTGGAAGGTAGAGAGGAGGACTTTCAGAGAGAGCAGAACAAGAGAATTTAAGTCCCTCCTCCTAGCTATACATTCTTATTGTTTCTTGTGTTGAAATAGTCCAGAAGCAGTATGAGTGCTTGTCAAACTCATTGAAATATTAATTATCGTCTTGGGAGAGAATCCAAACAAAAGTTCATTAATGGATGGCGTGCAAGCACATTTTGGTTTAGAGGTGTTTTAGATCACCCTGCAGTTCCACCTCTTGCTGATGTTATTCTAATGCAGGCATATTCAAACTGCTGTCTTTTGTGCGCTTCAGCAGCTAAGTGAATTTTAGTATGTTTGGTGATATAGTCCCCACATCAGAAGAACTGCAAAACACTTAAAAAGGGCACTATATTTAAGTGAGAGTCAGTATTTTTTTTCACAATTGGCCTAGAATGCACCACGTTTGCAGTAATCCGCCACCTGCTCCTGTTTTCTTCAGTTAAATCTTCCCCAAGCTCAGCTTTAGAAATTTATATAAATAGATCGGTATCCTATTTCTACAGACTGGCTATTTGATCTTTCAGATTTTTTTCTTGTTGCTAACTTTAGTGAAATATTTTTCCTACTAACTTCAAGTTGTTCCTTGCTGTTTATTTCATTTTTCTCTAAGTAGATCTCTAGTTCTGCAGTGTATGAATGCCAAGACTATTCCCAGTCCCAGAGCAGTGATCTCAGAAAAGCAAATCTAAATAAAAGAAATGTCAAGAAAAATAACTCTTATTGGTATTTTCTTTTTCTGTTATTACTAGACAAAGAAAAATTCATGACTATAATTTTGCTTTTAAGGACTCTTATTTACCAGAGATAGAGTTTAGGCTCAAGGCAAATTTTCATTATGAGAATGACTAGCAGAGATAAGACTCTTAGTTTCCTTTTTGTAGCTAGTTAATTATGCCAACTTTAACCTCTAAGACCCTTTTCAGAGTTACTTATTTTGGTGGCAGAAGTTGGTTAGTCAACCTTGAATACACTGAAACCAAGTAGAAGAACCTATTCCACAAGGCATCCTGGCCCCGCCCTTGCTCAGTGAAATCCACTGGGGCTGGGCTATCTGAGCTTTGACACATAGAAACCTGCATAGGAAGTGTGAGAACGTGGGGATAGTTAACTACAGTGGAATTTGAGGCTTAAGTTGCTCATATTGTAGGTTTCCTTCCACAGTAAAATGGACTCAGTACTCTAGTGGTTTACCCTTTCCCCATGCTAAAGTACATGGGGAAAATGTAGACCAAGTTTACAAAATGCTGAATTTTTGTCATGTTCTTTGCAATTTGTCTTCTGAACTCAGTGGTTAAGGTACCTTACTATGTTGCTGAACTAGTCTCCCTGTTGGGCAAAAAATCTTGGGTATATTTTTGTTTTCCCTGTCTTTCTCTTATTTTATATCCAATAGTTCAGACTTCTGAAGTGCTGATTTTTTTTTTGAGCAGTGCCAAGTAGGATTATCACATTTTCTTTTGGGTTTTGTCAGTTATAAAATATTCTTATTTGAAATGGTAAAGGAAGTTTAGAACATATGGTCAAAAAAAAAAAGGGGGCCATTTGTAGCTAGACCTTGAAAAATCATGAGAGATGTGTCATTTTTAAGAATTTTATCTTAAAACATATTCATTCTTAAAGTATCTAGGATTTAAATGCTGTTTTATTGGGTTTCTTCTCCCTTGCTAATTTTGGAATATGCTAATCTGAAGACATAAATACTGACTTTTTTTCCAGAGTTTTTTTCAAAATATGAAGAAAAATTAATTCCTTCTGAAAAAAACAGTCATGATCACTATTGTTGATGCTTTGGGCATTTTTAAATTTTTTTAATAGAATGTGAAGAGAGTGCATGCTAGAATTTATCCTTATTTTCAAAGTATCGGATAGTTGTATGTTTATCAGTGTGAACTTCTTGGACCACAACAGTTATTTCATTAGTAGTCAAACTGGTTTCATTGTCTTTATATGAGCTGTTTTCAAAGATTTGGGGTTATAGGGATACAATATGCTTAAATATCTTAAATGCAAGAACCTAACCAACTGTGTTTTGAGCTGTGAGTGACAATGCTTCTGCAGCAGTAGGCAACTTTTATATAGCTACTTAGTTCTTATAGAAGATCCAGCCTTTATTTACATTGCTTTCAGTTTGCATAATATTAAAAAAAAAAAGTTGCCATTAAAAAAAAAAAAGCTGCCATTAAAAAAGCTAACATAAGGATAGTAACTTCAGTGGTCTCAAAATTACTGATTTCCAAGGGGTTCCAGTGACAAATCATTTCTTTCACGTGCATGAATGAGTAGAGACTTGGGGAAAAAGATCGTGCTTTTGTTGTATCAGACTGTGACAATGAGCATTGGTTAGAGGGAGTATAGTTAAATTAACATATTTTAAAGGGTAATAATCTAAGTCTTTTATGTTTAGTTTGATCTATAGTGTCAGTGTGTATTCAAGACATTGAAGTGCTTTTTTTTTAAATTCCTTTACTCTGTAGAGTACTCAGCCTCAAGGAGTGCTCATGCATAAAGAATTTGTGGTTAATTTCTAAAGTAGTTCTTAGGAATTAATGTGTACATGCAAATCCTTGCAAGCAGAAATTAATTTGTTGTTGTAGTTTGTTTAGTTTTCCTTTCTCTGGGATAAACTTGAGTCACAAGTTTCTGTGAGGCTGTGTGTGTGTGGCCTTAGCTAAGACTTACAGTTCTTGCCCTAAGAGCCATGTCAGACAGAAGGAGAGGAAGGAGTCTTGGTAGAAAGGTGCCATTTTGCAGAAAAATAAAATGACCTGGTAGTATCAGTACAAATAAATGTTTCATAAATGACTTGCTAGCAGTGTGTGCACAAAGGAAACTCTACTCAGAAGCTTGTCTTGTTTGCCCGAGGCTTATGCTGCTAGAGCAATACAAGCTCGGGCACTGGGATAACTGGGGAAGATTCTGGGACTGTGTGGATTTGCTTACATTGTTGCTTACATCTCCACAATGTGGTGAGCACGGAGTCTAGTTTCCATATCTATGATATGGGAATTATCATCCTCCCCACTGGTAATGCACATCGTGTGATAAGTAGCTGCTTGTTATGCTGAACATCAGCTGCAACCTATTTCCATTTGTTGGTTTTGGCGTGATTGATCACAGCAGAAGCCAATGTTAGGTCCTAAGCAGAGAGAATAATTTAGGATATGCATCCTTTAGAACAATTTTTGTTAAGTCTGGGACAACTGACAATAGTAAATTCAAACACAATTGCAGACTGTAATAGCACGTACTGTAATATGCTATTCTGTACTTAGAGCAAATAGGTGCATTAGTCCCAGGATACCACGTTTCAAACCATTAAATAGACATAACGAGGTGATGTATTGGCATAATTACAGCTAGTGGCAGGAGCAGAATTTGGAATCTGTGCATGGGCACTTACAAGGGCTGTGCCTGAGGCAGCTGAATAGAACCGGCTTCTTAAGACTGTGATAGGTGCATCAACTATCCCTTGAAAACGTCTTCAGTAGCTTCTGCTTCCTACCATTGCTATTCTGCCAAGAAGTGCTACTCTGGTTGAGTAGTGGTTCCATATTATCTTGTTCCAACGTGTTAAAATTCAGGTTTAGCAGTCTTTGCCTTTGAAACTGGTAGTGGCCGTAGTTTGTAGAGTTAAATTATTGATCTAAAAGAGCATTTTCAGTCTTTTAAGCACTAGTCAGTGAGATGTCTCTCTAGCAAGCTTTTTTTTTTCTGTTGTTAAGAGAAAGAAATAAGCCCCAAACAACAAAACAAAAAGCCACACCTGAATACAGAACTTAGCAGCACAGTTTTCCGATTATAAGACAATAATGGATATCAAAAATACAGTTGCATACTTGCTCCTCACGTCGTACTTTTCCACTCCCAGGCCTGTAAAACTGTTCACTGCATTCTGTCTTTGGAGCTCAGCACATACTTTCAGTCTCAGTCATAAACTAGATATGGACAAGAGGGCTCAGAGTGTGCAGATCTGATGGTGAAATACCAGGTGAAACCATAATTTCTAGACTAATTAGATGTCATTTCTAATAATTCTCTTTTGGTTTCTCATTCCCACGTTAGTTTTAAACCTGGAAGGTGAACTTGTTTTAGAGCTAATGACTGATTTGTAGGGATTTTGTGAATGTCTGTCTGGAGATTATTCTCCCATAGGAAATTCCCTCATCCTCTTTAAAATTGGACTGTTACCTAGCACTAGATACTCGTGTGTGGGTTTGGTATAAAACTCAAGGGGACATTATTTTTGAATGTTTATATACATGTGTGTGTGTGTTCGTGTTGCGGAAGGCCTGGGGGGGTTATTATTCACGCTAGTATTGTTTCTGCCGGTTTTGACAAAAGAGCAGCTGGTTCTACTAATGAATGTTTAAGGTGCCCATTTTTTCTCTCCAGTCTCATCTGTGCTGCAGGGAAATATATTCTGATGGGAACATTTCATGACACAATTATTCATGAAATGACAATGCTGTTCCCAAGGTATGGTATCTGCTTTATTTCCTTGACAGAGGTCTTCCACTGTTTCCTTCTGTAGTCAACTTCATGAAATATAAGGATGAACAATGACAGGAATCAAAACACCTTGAACTTTGGACAGATTGATATCTGAATAGGAATAGTGTAGTTTTCAGATTGCAAAGATCACTCAGTATTCCTCTTAGCTTGCCACTAGGGAAGTCAGTGGTAAAACTGCCAGACTTTGAGGAAAACCTGGCTATGCCAACATTTAACCTTAGTCATTCAGGTTTGAAATGATTGTATAAGCAAATCCATATTGGCGACTTTTTCTTTGTCAATGAATGCTGTTGAAATGAAAACTGTTTCTAAAAGCAGTTGGCTGGCTGATGCATCAAAAACTGAAACTAATTTCTTTAAAGTCATCTTCTTGAAACTGTAACTTCTAGAAATTTACAGGCTTTTGATTTATATCCTGTGAAAGCAACAGTTACTTACAAATGGTACATTCACGCAAAATTTCACTTATTTTAATAAAAAACCACAAAAGCTCCACTGCAATAACTATGAAGAATAGATCACTGCTTTAAACTCTGCAGTAATTATAACTTCACAAGTTCAAAAAATCTAGGTTGGGAAATAAACAGACCAATCAACTATGGGTTTTGGTTGTCTTTTTTCTTTGTTACATTCATGCTTTCAAGCTTTTCTCCAGAGGACCTCTAATTCCTTCAACTTTATAGCTATACAAAAATGTTTAGTTTGGTGAAGTTTTGCTGAATATTATGTTACTTCTAATAAAGGTTAGAAAATCCAGTGTCCCCTGGTATTTATTCCTTCCATTACAAATCCATTCACTATCTTTTGAACTTTTATCCTGCTTGCTCTTATGAGTCATGTTATGGTAGCACCTGGAGGAAATCAAGTGCTCTATTAGGACTTTGTACTGTAGGAGAACACCCTCCCTAAAACTGCCTGCCAATTACAGTGTAGATTTACCTGCTGCAGGCGAGGTTAGTCATTATTTTCTTCTTCTCTCTCTCCCAGCTGCCACCAAGAGCAAAGGATTTATTTATTGTTTGCTTATCTTTGGCAAAAAAAGACCCCCCAAAACAAACATTCCCCCCCCCTAAAAAAAAAAAAAAAAGATTTAGCATGAGGGATAGTATAGGCAGTGTACAAGGTCAGTGAATCAGACACAGATGTACCTGTAAGGAGGTACGGCCACTTCCTGCTGTGGCATGTATCCCACAACAAATCATGGGTGAGAGCAATGACACCTTAGCCATCCATTTCTTGGATATATCTGTGTGCCGGTTTGGCCAAATCTAGTAATATAGCCCCTGAGAGAAAACCAGGTTGCAACCACCCTTCCCCCCCCACAGGGTTCGGGAAAATACGAAATTTTTCCTCAAAGGAAAGTGAAAGAGATAAAAACTATTTATTTTAACAAACACACAGGAAAAGGATAATGATGCTAAATAATGAATTAAAACCCCCGCTATAGAGAGAAACCTGGGAAGATTTCAGAGTCCTTCTGTAGGTGTGGTCTCTCTCCTCCTCGGAGCTGGTCGGTGAGGGCGTGGGCCCACCCCCGGGCCTCGGGGAGAAAATTCTCCTGATGTGTTCTGATGTTGTTGAAACAGTTCAGAAGAGAAGGAAAAACCCAAAGTCCCAGGAAACAAAATTCAGCTCTCCGTCTCACGCCAAGAGGGGAAAAAAAACCAGCTGGCTGAAGAAAGAGCAAGCAGGGTGCTCCCTTCGTGCCATCTGCAGTCAGACAACTGAGGAGTGTAATCTCTGTGTCCTTGAGAAGCTGCTTTGGAAAGTTCATCTGGGGTTTTTTTTTCAAGCTCAGTTTAAAGGCACAGAAAAGGCACAATATTACTTTTTGGGCATAGAGCATGATAGGGGATACACATGATAGAGTCACCCCAAGACATTCTGATGGTGATGTAAAGTTTGAAATAGCCATTACTGGCCTGATAAGCTTCCGAGAAATGCCCCTGAACAACTGCAGGTGGCACAAATAATGTTTTTTGTTTGAATGAATGCCCATGTGCTTTTCAGGTATTTTGGGGCCATTTTTAGTTGCCTACAGCCCTTTCCCATTTTGCCCATTTTTGACAGCCTTGGTAAAACCAAGAGAGCTAGAGGATCTAGTTTCTCCTGAAAGTATCTCCTGGAGTTTCTGTGCACCAACAAGAGACACTAGGAGTTGAAGCTGCTTAGCATTATCCATGTTGTAACATTTGGAAACACCTTTCATCTTTTTAAAGAATAAATTTTCAAAACAGATACTCTTTTAAGATAATAACACTGATAGGGTAGAACAATACACATTTTTTTCATGACCTCGTCTCTCTACCTGAAAAGATGTAAGAGGAGACTGTGGGCTTCTATTACCTGTAATAAATCTGCAGGATCCGTAGGCATCTGTACTACTTTTATGAACACACGTGCATCACAAACTGAAATTAGAGAGTTAGTAACACTGTGTTGTACAAACGCCTCTCTCCTTTATCATTTTCAGAGCATTGTAAAAACACTCCATGTAGCTGTAATGATCAGTGGTAATTTTACCTAGCCCTTTATTTTGCAGTTCGAACATGCGTGAAATAGGTAAATACCTGTTTTATTGATCCATAAACTGGAGCTAAAAGAGGGAAAAAAGCCCAAGCTAGCTCTACTAAAGTAAGTGAGGAGGTTCTGTACTGCTTTTAAAGCCAATTGCATATTGTGAGCATCTTGCCTGAGGCCATGTATTAAATAGCTTATCCAGGTAGAAGTGGAACAAAGGCACCATACTATTCTATAGTAATGTTCTAACTGCTCAAAATCAAAAGCATAGCATTAAATGTATCATTTGTTAATGTCATTTTAACAACACTATCAACTGTGCATTTTTTCCTGAAGCAAACCATATTTTAATTTTTTTATCTTGGCTTTCTAATAGTTCAGACATTCTTAAAGATATATAGTCGAATTTCATCCTTTGTACAACAGGAAATTAGGTGTATCTATGGATGGAGTAATGTATCATGCATTTTCACTGGTGTATCATAGAGCAAAATTTGGTGCTATTAATGTGAAAAAACCCCTAACTTCTCTTAAATGGATAAAATTTAATGACCATCTCTTTATTAGTGGTTTTAATGCTGAGCTATAGATTTGGATTAAAGAGTAAATTATTCCTGATTTCCATAGAGCCGTAAAGTAGATATTTAATTTAAAAAATAAAAACTAACATAACCCCACAAATTTTTTTTATTTGTATCTTTTTTCAGCTGCCTGTAATTTTTAAAGGAAAATACTTTAGGTAGTAAGGAGGATTTTGTGTATGTTTTTGACAACCAAAGTGGGTTGAGCTTTCGGTTCCATCTTTAGACTCCAGTGAGGTGCCTGAGGCAGCATGACTGGATGATGGAAAAAGAATCTTTTCAAAAAGATTCAGAAATCATTTTGATAAGTCTGTATTTCTTTGCTTGACTTGACAGTTTTATTTCTTTGTAGAGCCACTGGCTATTGCTGTCTTTGATTCTTCTAACTCAACATACTGCAGTAAAGCATTTAATACCTTACAGAATCTGAAATTGTTTTCACTAAGGCAAAGCAGGGGGGTGGGGGAGTGGGCAGCAAGGAGCAGCGAATATGGTGGATTTAGTAACAGCTGCAAGTAGCTCATTACAGGGCTTTGGGTTTGGTTTCTGTTGGATCCCTGTGGTAATTCAGCTTTAGGCAACACAAGTCTAGAGAGGCGGTGACATGAAAGCCTCAAGGAGGAACAGGGAAACAAGCTGAAGCAGGTCAAGCAGGAAGAAGAGATCTATGCAGCAAAAAGAATGAAGTATGATAATCCTTGTCTACATCAATATACTTGCTGAGTGTTTTGTTGGTTTTTTTTCCCCAAAGACATGTATGATTATTTCAGATGCATTTTCTGGCTTTTGACACCATGTGTCCAATTGGAGCTGCTCTTTTTCTGGTTGCACATTAGTGTGGGAAGTGTATCAGAGCTGCCAGACTATGTCCCTCTCTTTGAAAGTAGGTGGGAAGAGTGTGGATTGTCCTGGTTTGTGCAGAGGAGACAGAATGGAAAAAAAACCACTTACATCATCAGCTTCAGGATCTGTACCTTCTGAAATCCTTCTTGTAAAATGAACTAACAATCCTACCTCCCTCCAAAAAGAAAAAAATCGAGAAAAAAAATCCAGCTATACTTTAAAATATAAGGAAAGAAAACAAAGAACAAAATCCCCCCAAAAAAACCGCTTGAAATTCTTGGCCAGACAGCGGTGGTTATGGTAGCTATGAATTTGATCATAAGCAAAAATACTGCTGGTTCTTTCTCAGATATTAATTATTTTTGCCCGAAATTGTTGTTCTCTATATTAATAGAGGATTTCCCTCCTAAATGGAGGTGATGAAAGTAAATTTTTTGTTGTTTTCTGGACTCTCATTGGAATTTATGTATGGGAAAATTTGATGGAAAATAAATGTGCCCACAAGACTTTGGGTTTTTAAGTAATCAAGAGTGAAATTTTATTTTATTCTTCCAGCAGCAGTGTATTCTTCAAGAGATCAGGAAAATGAGGACGTGCACCAAGTTGGCTCGGGGCAGAAGAGTGGCACTACTGGCTGCATGGATATTGCTCATGTGCAGCTTGAATTTGGACATCAGCAGTTTTGACAATGGTAACTGGAATGGGAAAGATCCTCGTGCAGCACTGTGCTGGTGGGGTGGTATCACTGACACAGCTGACAAAGAGTTGCAGTACCAGACCATTCTTATTTTCTTATTCTGTATATTGAGGAGAGAAATACTGGGTATGTCCAAAGCTTTCTGAGGAGTTACTCCTGTTTCTGACCCTGTTGTCTCATTTGCATAGTGCTTTAAGAACTCTGACAGGATGGGAGAGGAAAGAAAATGAAATTCATGCAACAGCAGAACAGGCAGAGGGAGAAAGCCTGGGGGGAAGAAGGAAGAGGAATATCCTGCTTGGGGATTTTTGAGAAAAATTGCTCTCCAAGGGAGGTCGTACTCAACACACACTTTGCTCAGTCACTCAGAGCTGAGAGCCCTTTTGGAACTGCAAGCCTAAGTCATACACCTGTGCACACAGCATGCCTGCCCTGCTGCACTTGCATCTACCTAGGGGACCGTTGCCACTATGATCATCTAACCAGAACACATGAAAATAATGCAAGGAGTCACCACTGCCAAATAACCGTAAGTTTTGAAATCAGCCCGCATCTGCCTGATAGGTCATTCTGTTTTAACTTAGACCTAATGCACCACACAAAGACATGGCAGCACTTCTCTTGGGTTAAAGGAAGCTGTCCATTAGGTAGGTCTAGTTACGCATTTAAATCCAAGTCTGCAGTACCGTGGCAGTAAATAGCTCTGGATTTCTCTACGACTTGGTAAATCTTTAATTTGTTTTTTTTTCCCTCTGCAGTGTAGGAGTACAGACTTGTGAGCATGCTAGAAATCAAGATGACACAAACCTGTGGTTGATTCCTGTTATGTGGCCTCTCACCAGTTCTCTCGGTAATATCCATAGACTCTTCTGCCAAGATCCTGACAATTACAAGCTGCTGAGACTATAAGAAATGGAATTCCTGTAGTTAGTCCCCACGTCATCAGGTACCCTAAGTGCATGTAGTAGCCAAACTTTAAATATCAGGGCATTAAAATTCATGGTATTATTTATTGCCATCACTGTACATATGTGAGACAGAGTATGACAGAAGAGCTAGCACAAGATAATGAATTCTGAAAAGTTCTGAGAATTCTGAAAAGCTAGAGTAAAACTGTGGATGCTTCCCTGGTATCTTAGAGCAAACATAACTTTTGAGAAGAAAGCACACTTTTCTTTTAGAATGCATCTTTACTCTCAGCAGTAAGAGGAGAGAATATATAAACTATATAACAGCCCAGGGGCTTAATAATCAGTTTTGGTACAACAGATTTGTAAGTGGTGGAGAGTCGTTGGAGGGAACATTCTTCTGCCTTTGCTCTTTCAGAGTTATAACTTTGGAAAATCAATTTTTTTTTTCTCTTTGCTGTAATACTTTTGATATTGGCACTGCTAGGCAAGAGTAATCTTCACTTACCTGCTTCATGCACCAGTGAAGTTCTTCATGGCAGTATGTGTGTGATTAGATAATACTTCTAAAATCTTCAGTGTCCATTGGTGAGACACAGAGGAGGACTTGTGAGCTTAAAAGGTGCAACAAAGGGTAGAACCCCACTACATGAATTAGAGAATTAGTTTGACATTCAGAACAAAGGTAGAAAGCAGGCAGCAAAAGTGCAGAAAGCTTTCCCTCTGAGACACCAAAGTGAATGAAACTTAATTTGAATCTCTTGATTGAAGTAATGATTTTCAGATTATATTCAGCCTTCTATGCTGTGCAAGGCTTGATATCACATCTAACCATGTTTGGTTCTGAAGAGGTCTTGAATTAAGGGTCCTGCCCACACAAAACTGTCTGAACAAGAAGGCTTCAAGGTATTCAGAGGTGGTGATTGTCCTGCAGTTTGTCCTGTCAATACAGGACTGAAATAGAGACAGAAAGTAAATGCTTTGTGGCTTAGAACAGGGGAAGTAGAGAGAGAAGTGATAGAAAGAGATTAATACAGAAGTTTGGGGAGGTGTTGATGCAACCTCTGTTATAGGTACTTGATTTTAAGACTGAAGCCTAGGAAGGCTAGGGGGAACTAAGAAAAGGTGGGTGGAGGAAGGAGGACTTCCTGGGTTTTGTGGATAGTGCATCAATCCTTATTCCTCATGATCTCCACACTTCCTTGTCCTGTTGTATCTTTTTAGCCAACATTATTAAATGACAGTTACCCAACTACTTCAGGAGTGAAATACTGCTAAAGCGGGGGAACAAGAATGGTAGTGGCACACTCACATCTATTCACCTGGCAGCTGAATGTGACAGCCAATCTTTCAGCTGCTCCAAAGCAGCGGGTGTCTTGGGGTGCTCATGAAGGCTGACTAATATAAACTTTCCAAAAACCTATGAGTACGTCTGTGCCCATAACGCAAGATTAAACATTCATTATGAGAGATCTGGTATATTCTTTATTCAGTTATTTTCCCCACCCACAGTGCGACAGAGTCTGCTGCTTAGAAAACGAAAGTGAGAGTGGCAGGTGAGATGGAAGAGACATTTAATATACCTGACACCTAGTTCATTTTTCACATCTGAGAGTCGTGTACATGTTTTGAGTGCTGTGTTCTTTGAAAGGTAGTTCCTCAGCTAGGCTCTTTCAATAACTACTTCCCACTAGGTATCCACCATGCCCACCTCCATGTTTTGTACATAGACTTGGAGGTAACAAGTTACACTCTGTGCTCTGTCTGAAGTGTGAGTAATAATACTTGGAAATGTCTGTTTTATATAAGGCATGGAGAGTGCTCTGTGAACCACAGATAAAAGGTGCTGAAGGTGTAAAGCAAAGAACCTTTTCAATACTGAATAATACCCTGTTTGCCTTTCAATGAAAATGTTTGCATTTTTTATCTGGACAAGCAGTCTAAAAGTAGGAAGAAGTAATAGATGAGGCCTTCTTCATACCACTGAAACAAGCCGCATGTTCCAGGCCTTAATCTTCATGGGAACTTTAACCAGCCTGGTGTCTGACGAGAGATGAATGCAGAAAGGCACAGGCAGTTGAGAAGGTTTCTGGAGTGCATTCATGGTAACTTCCTGCTGCAGCTGCTGAGGGCCCTGGCAAAGGGTGGCTCTTTGCTGGGCCTGACACTTACAAGTGAGGAAGAACTTGCGAGAAATATAAAGGTAGGGGCAACTTTGGCTGCACTGAGCACAGGATGCTGGAATTTAAGCTCTTGAGAAAAAGAAACAAGGCATATAGCAGGATTACAATCTCTGGACTTTAGAAGAGCACATTTTGGCTTATTTAGGAGTACCCTTGGAAGAATGTTGTAGGATACTGTCCAAGACAGCTGCTTGGGTGGTTTGTTGTTGTTTTCCTCTCAAGGGTTGCACCCTCTGAGTCCAAGAGTAGTTCATCCCAACACTTAGGAAACTGAAGCAAAGGTAGTAGGAGACTTATGTGGATGAACAATGATCTTCTGATGAAATTAGACATATAAAAGAAGTGTACACAAGGTTCAAAAGGTCAAGTGACCTAGGAGGAGTAAAACCAAATTTGCAGAGACAGGGTTAGGAATGCCAGAACCAACGTAGAATTCAATCTAGCAAGGGATTTAAAAGCAACAAGGACTTCCTACAGGTCTATCAGCAGCACAGGGAAGACCAAGAAAAAGATGGGCTCAGTGCTGGATGGGGAAGGGGACTTGATGACAAATGGCATGGAAGAGACTGACATGCTTAATGCCTTCTTTGCTTTGATCTCTACTAGAAAGACTTGTCTTCACAAAGGCCCCTGAAACCAGTGGGAAAGTCTAGAAGCTGGAAGACTTAGCTTGGTGGATGAGAATCAGGTTAGGGAATTTTAAACAACCTTGTCAAGCACAAATCCATATGTCTGGATGGGATACACCCATGTATGCTGAGGAAATTGGCTGATGTCAGTGTTTGGCCACTTTTGATCTTTGGAAGGTTGTGCTGATAGGGGAAGGTTCCTGAGGACTGGAAATGAGTACATTATGTGCATATCTTCAAGAGGAGCATGAAGGAAGAGCTGGGAAACTACAGGCCAGTCAGCTTTACCTTGATCCCTGGGAAGGTATGGAGCAAATAATTCTGGAAACCCTTTCCAAACACAGCAAGAATAAGCAGGAGATTGGATTAGTCAGCATGGATTTATGAAGAGAAGATTATCCCTGAATTGTATTATAGCCTTCTGCATGAAATGAGTGATTGTGGTTGGTGATGGTGTGATGCAAGTAGATGATCAGTGGATGCTTATCTTCACTTTAGTAATGCTTTCAACACTGTCTGACAAAACATGCTCACAGACAAACTGATGAAGGACGGACCAGATAAGTGAGTGAATAGGGAGGTAAATTGAAATCTGCTTGAATTGTAAGGCTCGAAGCGTTGTGGTCAACGGCGTAAAGTTGCAGCTGGAGATCAGTCACTAGTGGTGTACCCTAAAGGTCAATACTGTTTATTATCTTCATTAATCATGTGGATGATGGGGCAGAGTGTACCCTTAGGAAGTCACAGATTATACAAAACTGAGAGGAATTATTGATAGAAAGATAATTGTGTTTCTTTTCAGAGAGATCTTGGCAGGCTGGGCAACGCCAACAGCATTGTGGGTTGCATTAGGAAGAGTGTCTCAAGCAGGTTAAAGGAGGAGATCCTTTCCCTCTACCCAGCCCTGATGAGACCACTGCTTGAGTGCTGTGTCCATTTCTGTGTTCCCTAGCACAAGAGAGACATGGACATACAGGAGTGAGCCTCCTGAAGGTCCCCTATGCTAATTAAGGGACTAGAGCATCAGTCATGTAAGGAGAAGATGCAAAAGTTGGGATTATTTAACTTTGTGTGTATCTTATCATTGTGCATGAAAACCTCTTGGAGGCAGCAAAGAAGATGGAGCCAGATTCTTCACAGTTGTGTCCTGTGAAAGGCCAAGAGGGTGTGAACTGACATACAGGTGATTCCGTTTGAGCCCAACAGAAATAACTCAGCTTGTTTTCTGACAGCGTGGTTTTCCACTTGCTTAGTTCCCAGCAGTTTGTGGAGTCTGCATCCTTGGAGATGTCCTGTGTCCAGTTAGACTTCATCTTGAACTAACTTGATTGAGTTTACTTTGCTTCGGTCAAGGAGGTTGGACTAGAAAATTTCTAGATGAACTTCAATGATTTTTTTTTTTGTGCAAGTCTATGAAACTGAAATAGAACCACTATAGAACCCTACTGGAGTCTCATGAAAATGATACTAAATTATAGCATTTGAGGATAAAATTATAAATACAATAAAGCAATATGTTTTCCTTACTTTTAACAATGAACAAGTGTCGATTTTTCTTTCAATTGCTGAGTCCCAGTGTGTGCCTGTGAATGGACTAAATAGTTTGCAGAGTTGGCAGCACTGCAACCACTTTGAGGAGAAGAGATAAAAAATCCCACCCCATCAGAGACATCCTACCTACATGAACGATTTTTTCTGATCCACCTTGTAGCTACAAGACAGAAATTCTTATTATGGGCTCTTTCATAAGTAAGAGAAGTTTAAAAAAGAGGGTTAAAACAATGTATAGCGTAGCAGGCAGTAAAATAACTTTTAAAATGTTAAATTCTTGATTTTTTTTAAGTGCATGCCATGGACCGAGAACAGTTTGATATGCACATGACACTCTAATATCAACTGACATGCGAACATTTCAGTCTTCGTGGTCGAACTGGTGATGCTTGTTTTGAGTCTTGTCATTGGAACTCTTTCTTGTGTGTATAGTTTCCGTCATAGGAAATAAGAAATGGTTACTTGGGCAGCTAGCCCATACTGCTGGGTTTTAAATGCGCAGCCACACGTAGACAGAGATATTTCTGCATCTGTGGGGGCTGAGAGGGGGAAAGGAAGTGATGTTGGAGCCAAACCTCTTCTGTATGACTCCATGAAAACACTGACTGCAAAGAGAAGTATCAAAATGTGGCTCTTTTATTGTCTGTTTCCTTTTAATGTGGAACTCCTCTGTGTGTCCAAGCAGGGCTCACTGGGCTTTTATTTTATTTTTTAACATCTGGAAATAGTAATGGTAATATCTGTGTTTTGGAATAGGCTTGAGATAGGTGAGAGTATGCACTAATAAATTTAGGGCACTCATTTTTGGTTCCTTCTTCAGCTGCAGACTTTCAGCTTCACATTTTCCACCTCTCACGAATACTTACTTATCTCTTTTTACATTCCCTTTCTGTACATTTTCCTAATTTGAAACCTCCTATAAGTGTAAGGTAAAAAGGGGAAACTGAATAGTGGACACCTCATGTAATGGGAAAAGTTCTCCACTTTTCTTTTACGCCTCTACCACTGTCCCCAGTGCTTTGGCTCTAAGAAATTTCATCCCCACATCAATCTTAAATATTAATGCAAAGTTAGTTTTGCTTGTTACTGGCTCACCTGGCTATTGATTTGTTTGATTCTTGCTACTTTTTTGTTCTGGCAAGTCTGACCAGCTGGAAGGGCAAGACACATTTTCAAGTCTGAGAGGAGCACCTATCCTCTCCATATCCAGTTTTAGGGAAGTACTACATAAGAGTGAACTTACATATTTAGTAAGACTGTTTGAGTGACTAATGCATGGTTACATACAGGAAATTCCCAGTTATCCAAAACTCCGTTTATAAACAATCTCTGTAATTCCATCTTCTTTTGACTGCTGATCATTTCACCTCAACTTTATCCAAAAACCCTGGGTAAACCAAATGTGGTTTGGCAGCCAGCCTTCTGTTATATTTAAGCTTGATTCATAATGTGGCAACAGTCCGGTAATGACACATATCCACTTTTCCATAACGTACTCAAAAACCTGTGGATAAAACATGAGTGCATAAATACTAGGACTGTTTTGCTTCAAATTACAGTGGTAGGAGAAAAGAAAGTATTTTTGAGATCACTCAAAAACACATTTTCAGATTACTTAGTTACAAAGGGCTGTGAGGAAGGCAGATGTCTCCTTCCCTAGCGTTCAGCAAGCCTCTTTGGCACAGAAGTGCCCTTTTCAGGCATGAGAAGAAAACCAAGAAAAGAAAGATGTTCCTGTGTCCTGCAAAGGTGTCTGTACCCAGCTCAGAGCAGGTGTCAGGAGCAGGGCAGCTGGTGGGAGAAAAGCAAGGGGAGTAAAAACCAGTCCTTAGAGGTGGAAAAAAAATAAATATATATTTTTCAGAATCACCAAGAGGAAATTACAGTTTGCTACAGCACAAAAAACCCAGTGAACTGATGGCTAGAAAGGGAACACACCTGAAAACAAGGGATCCTTCCTACCAGCAGACAGGCATATAGACAATATGTCAGTATTGAGATTTTTTTACATATATCTACTTCATGTTTTGAATGTATTGTTCTATTAAAGCCTAATCTCCATGTTTCAAAACGCTTGTGATGTATTTTGATGAGTTCAATTTGCGGGAGAGGTTCAGGAAGATTCCCTGTAGTTCTCACTGATTATAGTAGTTTTGAAGTGGGTTTGCAAAAATTCCTTTCTAAGGAAAATATAATTTTTAAAGTTTGTGGGAATTTTTTCTTGATTTAGAATTGATTTTTCTCTTATCTGAAGCAGAGATACAAAATTCTGTGACTATTTGGAATTTGAATACTTTCAGACTAAAACCCTTGTGGAACTTCATCTGTAGCCTAGATTAAATTTCCACAAACAAGTAAATGATTGTGAACTTACGGGAAGTACCATTTTTCCACGGAATGTCACCATTGTCTCAGTTAATGAGAAGATCCTGCCTTTCTAAAAGTTTTCTTGGCTTACTGGATTTTTTTCTTCCTGATTGCGTAAGAAATTCCTGCTGATGACAAGTTGTCGTTGTATGAAGTGCGAACCAGAATCCCTCTGACCAGTTGTGGTTAGCAAAATTCCCACACTATTTTTGCAATAACAGTGTTTGCCAGACAGTTCAGTCCAAAATTCTATTAACATTAGGTATGCTTTGCCTAATGAACTTACTCCCCTAGTTCCCCCTTATTCTCAATGCAATTTTTAATGGAATCTAATATAATTCCTTTTATATTGTCTAAAAACTTAGAGCTTTTCAATTTTTTTATTTTTTTTAAAGTAAAACACAGATTCAGAAAGCGCAGGTTCAGACTTCACTCCAAGGCTTCATAGCTGTGACAGTTCACATCGCTTTATGCTATACGGCCTCAAGTGTTTCTTTGTTTCGGGTAATTGGAATAGATAGACCTGAGTCCTTTTCTAGACCTGCAGTTGAGAATGAACTCTTCTGCTGGGCTTTAACGTCAAGATTCTTGATGAATTCAGGAGCAAATACCTAAAATTCACTGTTGGACCTCTGGTCTGTCAAAGATGTGGTTGGAGAAGTCTTTCATTCTCTTGCTCAGTGTGTGACCTTCAGTAAGTCCTTCCACTTCTCTTTTCTCCACTTGCAGTCTGTAAAGGATGATAATGGTTACCGAATCTCTTAGGTTTATTGTGAAAATTAATGGACTAATAATTTTAAAGCCCTCTAGCTCATCAAAAGATACTTCAGATTATTTTTTCCACCTCTTATTAATGATCTAAGAGAAGTTTGATATAATGAGTAAGAGGTGAAAATATATCTCCCATTATTAGTTCCAAGAAATATCCACCACTTCTAAATCATAAAAAAGAAGCACAGATTGTTTGACAGAGTTTTGAACAGTGGCTATGAATGATTCTTACTGAAATTGCTGAATCATTCTGCACAATGTTTTATGTTCTTTAGAAACTCATGTGTTCAGTAAATCACCCTGAAACTCCAACCTTTCTTAAATGAACAAATGAGTTTTATAAGACCATTAATTTAGGCTTTTAGAAATTTTATACAGCCTCCATAGACTTGTGTGAAGAATTCAATGTGCTTGGTCATCCTGCACTGATTTTAAAGTACAAAAGTATCAGCCCGAGCTTTAACAGCACCTGATTGGTTTGAACCTCCTTTAGCTTAAAGACCTTAATTTGCTTTAACTGATACATGTTTAGGGAGGAAAATTTACAGTCTCAAGTAAAAGTGGTGAAAGGCAACAGAATTGTACAATAGCTTTAGGACACAAAGGATGTGGATAAAGAAAGATAAAGCGTATTTGGACACAGTTCGCTTGGAAGAGACACAGATCAAAAGAAACAAGAATATGTGATGCTCCCGAAAGTCACAGGTGGTATGAATATCTTGCTGTCATTTGGGCTTTGGAAATCTAAAGCCGTGGTTCTTCTCTTGAATTCAACAGCAAATCTCTTGATGACTTTGTTGGAGAAAAATCAAACTTTAATCATTCCAGGTGTTATGTTATCTTGGTCAGAAAGTCCATCCTTCACAGGGGTAGACTGATGCCTGACAGACTAATGTTGCTAATGTTCCCAGAGTTGATTGTTTGTGTCTTTTTAGGGGTAGATGCCTGCAGTGTTTTCTGCTGGGGAATTGCTGGTTTTGGAGAATAACTGGTCTTTTGTCTGGCCCAAACACAAGAGGGAAGACCAGTATAAATTAGAACTTGCAGCTTCTTTTCAGATATTTCTCAATCTCTTTAAAGTATATCCGCTTAGCAAATTTGTATCATTCGCTCTTTAAATCCCTCTGGAATTTATGTGTTCTGGGACTAACCTGTGCTTTCCACTATCTACTTTTACCTTTGTGGAAGAAGTAATATTGGGTATATTGGCAGTAGCCTGATTTGTCACTGTACTGATAGAAAATAGCATGGCCGCAGAAATGGTACAGTATGGTTGAATCTTGAAACAAAGTCTCTCATTGAATTCTGTTGTTCATAGTAATCACTATTATCCCTTGTTGGTTGAAAACAGCTTGATATCTTCCTAGCTGCAAACTCTGTTACATACAATGAAATGCTGTCCTGAGAGCTCTGGAAGAGTTAACTCTCACTGCTGTCTTCTTTTCTGTGCGTGAGATGACACAATGCTGAATTTCTGCACAAACTTTTGCATAGAATCTGTTTCTTGTTTTGTTAGCATCCTGTTCTGACCAAGGGAATTAAATGTTTATGAAATCAGATGCTTTTCACAATCAAAAATGAGATTGGTATCTGGTCCTACAACATCATAGACATAATGGTGGGTCTTTAGAAGCTGTATTCTAAGAACTGGTGGCCTAATTGGCTCTTTCACAGCGCTGATAAAGAAAGCTGACAGTGGTTGCTGCCACTGTCATCTTTTGTTTGTAAGGAAAATTCTGGGATCATACTCATACATGCTAATGTCTCACCCTTATTCTCTGGGAAATCAGATGCAATTTCTGCTTCTTTTTTCTGTTTTACAATGTCACTCTAGTGAACAATTTGATAAATACATTCAATTATGTTTTGTATTTTTTTAATACAAAACTTGCTCAGGCCAGCACTTGAACAATCTGAAACTCCTTTCTTACTTACTCTGCAACTGGACTTCACCGAATCACAGAATCAGCTAGGCTGGAAAAGACCTCTGAGATCATCGAGTCCAGCCTATGACCAAACACCACCTTGTCACCTACACCATGGGTCTGAGTGCCACATCCAGTCTTAAACACCTCCAGGGACCGTGACTCCACCACCTCCCTGGGCAGCCCAGACTGAAATGTCTTTTTATACACAACCTAGGGTGAAATCCCAGTCTGAATTTTCACATTACATATTCCCTCTGTTTTACTTTTTCTTCAAGTAAACTTCCAACCTTTCAAAACCTTCACGTCTTTAACATTTGTTCCCCTTATCTTGACAGAGAGTATCTTTTAGGGCGGTTCGTGCTACTATAACAAGTATTTATAATCAAATTTCAGACTGATAATAGTAAAATATCACTGTTTCATAGTTTTCATCTGTCAGTTTTTGTAGACTTTTTCATAAAAGTGAAAATCATTTCTGTGCAGGTAAACCATGCAGTCCCCTGGTGAACCATTGTGTTTCCTTAACTTAGGGATGGGGGGCAGAGTTTAAGTGTATGATGGCTCTAAGAGGAAAAGAAGTTTTTTTTTTTGTGAATGTTCCTCTTGAGCTTTCTACGCTTACCGCTCTAAATAAGAGTCTGTGGTAGGTGCTGAGTAAAGTTTGGCCTGCAGATATACTGTGGACCAGTTTTGAATGGCACTTGCAGGAAACTCCACGGTAACAGACAGTCATGCTTTTCACTTCTGAGACCTGTTGACCTGTGGCCTTCAGGTCAAGGTCTCCTGCTACCAGACTACATTGCAATTGTTGAATTTGTGGGCAGCTTCTCAGGCGACCTGTGCTAGGGTTCTGTTTCCTGCTTGTTGGGCAGCAACAGTGAGAGCTGCTTTGTGTGGAGGTCTGCAGCGCTGAAGATTCAGTAAATTCAACTTGCTTCCCAAAGGGACTTTGGGAGGGTCATAGACCATCTCCAGTACTTTGTCCTATTCAAATGTCTGTACAGAAAATCATTATGGATCAATCTTCCTAAGGTCTCAGAATCCTGACCCCTCTTATCAGCAGAGCATGAACAAAAACTTCAAAGTGTTAGAGATAGAAAGAAATTGGATTTGTGCCTGGATAGGACTAGGCTAGCTTACAAGAGGCAATGGAAGTGTACCTGCCAGGGGATAAAAGGTCATTTGCTCAGAGGTAGAATTCTCGTGATGTACTTAACTGGGAGAAAGTTGTTTCTTTGAACTGCCTTTTGTATCCAAGGTACTGCAGACTGCTACGCAATAATGAATTAGAACTGCAGCACCTGTGTAAGCAAATGTAGCTCTAATTATATATTTGGCAAAAACTTGCATCTTGTCTGCAAGTTGAAAGTGTTATGACACACAGAGATGTTTGATTTGGGACTAGAATATATTGCCCTCAAAAATTGTCATGTAGTCTTAAATATCTGTCTAGAACCAGTGGCAAGCATTGAAGTCTCCTGATCGTTCCTGAACATGACCCGTTATTAGATAAAAGTTTATTATATAATGCCAAATATTCTAGCTAAATCTGAACCCAGAGCAGCCCACCACTTTATGGTTCTTATGTATTCTTCCAAAAATATTAATAATTTAATATATACTCTTCAGTAAGACATCTGCACAAACTCATGCAAAATTGTTAAGAGAATATTACTTACATTGGATTATAAGTAAATAGGTGTCGTAGGAAAAAGCAAAATTTAGTCAGTGTTAAATCAGCCTCTAAAGTATTCACATGCTAATGAGGATTGCCCTCAAACTTGTCAGCCAGAGTTTCTTCAAAATAAATATCTTCCAGCCCACTGCTTGAGTAGGGTTAGCCAGGCCTATTTTTTTACACCAGCATAGACAGATACTACATATTTTCTGTGGCTCTGTCCTTGCTGTGCCTCCACACTGTACCCTCTTCACGACTCTACTGAAATGATTTAGTGATGTTGGTCAAGAAAGAAATCTGAGGAAAAGTATGGCTATTTTCTATCCACTGGTTATGATCCCTTTCCTCCTGGCTGGCAGCGCCAAATGCAGAGTGAGGCCATGTTTTTTCTTTTTGAGAAGTGAAATACAATTTAGTCTATAATGTGGTCAAAAGCTTGCACTGGTCCTAACCTTAGCTATTAACATGGAAAAGACTTCTTCCCCAGCTACTGTAATAACAGCAAAAACCGAATGCATAACCTCAACTGTTACTCTTGAGCACTTCAGAGAAATGCATTAGTTAATTACTAACTATTATTACTGCCAGCTGGTACCTGGTTAAGTCTGCAGTTTATTTCACTACAGCCTGCTGTGGAATAATTCTTCTGTTCCATGCTATGCAGATGTTTTCCTTAAATCTGAGAAACTCTTGTGTAGAGGTAAACACACTGGTTGTTTTTAATGGGAAGTTCTTTTGTGAACCTTTGTTTCTCAGCTATATTTCCCATCTATCCTGTTACCTACACATTCTCCCACTGTCTGTGGACTTAGTGCTCCGTTCTATGCCTGCATTCCAGTACCTACAGACAGGATAACAGAGGCAACAGGAGTTGCTTCATAGCCTTGCAGAGGTGGCCCCTGTAGGAACATCTCCATTTTACTGTCCCTAACAAGTTCATTTATTCTTGCAGCTGAATGCTGAAAATGCAAAACCTGATTCTTAGCTATACCTCTATCACATAGGAGCTCTGGTTTTCTTATTTCAGTAACCGTAACAACATCCGTGCCTTTCATCTGAAGGATATCAGTGTGATAAAGAGCTGGTATGAGTAATAAGTTATCCAGTTTAGCGGTCAAATTGGGCTGGAATAAAATAATTTCAAAGGATACCAAAGCATGCTATCTACCTCAAGCTAAAATGTTTTGTTGTTTCTTCTAGATTACATAAGATCTGTTTCTTCTTAATTAGAAATTTTATTTGTGTTTTTAAAACACAGTGTTTTGATTTGTAATTTTTTTTTCTGTTGGAATTCTCTGTGGGAATTGCTATGGTAAACTTCAAATAGACAGCTTCAAATGACACTTTTACTTATTTCCATAATATATGAAAAAAGCATTTACTTGGTTTTATTACCCTGTCTTATTGCAAATATTTATACAATCATCATCCCAGCCATATTTATGAACTAGTTAGAAATCACTTGGACTCAGCAGCAGCTGCATTCTACTAAATAGATGCAAGGTAAATGAGGCCCCTCTCAGTTTAAGAACTGCTTTTCACCTTTCTGCTGAGAATCTCACAGAAGTAAAGTTTGTCATACCACATCCTCTCTTAACCTTAGAGAAATTTATGCACCTTATATTTAATTTATCTTAAATTAAAGGTTTCATAATGCAGCAGTTGCTAAATAAATTCTTTTAATGTCATAACACATTCATAATGGAGATTTAAAAGAAATGTAATTATATTTCTTTAAAAAGTTCAGAAAAAGATGAGGGGCAAAGGCAAAATAAATCCAAAAGAGATTTTAGAATGAGGTAGCAGAGATTTTGACTTCCAATTTTGTATGAAGTATAAAAAAGCAGAAACAAGAACTTTTCTTGGTATCTCCCTACCTTCTCTGCCTCCCCCCACTTTGCAAACCTCAAAGCATTAAATTGCTTTCTAGTTTTAGGTAAACAAAGTCCTGATGTATTACACAGTGGCAAGTAGAACAGAGAATACAGTGAAGTTTAGCTTTAAAAAAAACCCAACCGAGCAAATCTTATCTCTATGGCTTTAAAGTTTTGTGTGTGTGTGTGTTAAGGGATTCCGTGTTGGTATTGGATTGCTAAATTGTTCATAATTGAGCATTTACGAACACTCAGTATATACGAAGTTTTTGATTTATGAAATGGACCCAGTGGTCAAAAGATATATGATTCATTTCAGTAATATATTTGTCTGGTGGCACCTGATCTATTAATCAAGAGAGTGATTTTCCAGTCAGGCAAGTGCTTTGTGAGTAAGACTGATTTATAAGTGTAGAAAATAATGGATAGTTCATATACCTGATTTATAAGTAGCATTACTGTCATACAGATGGTTTGAAACTCAATACTTTATGTGTTGGATGTAAATATCTATTTTATTAATAAAAATGGACTGATTTATGTGACTGATTTGTAAATCTTTATTCTAGATTTTAGCAGAAGTCATGATCTGATATACATTATTTCTCAAACAGGCTATTTTCCAAGGTCCAAATTTTGTAATCACGGTTTAGCTTATTGATATTTACTTTACATTCTTCTTGCTTCATGTTCTTACCAAGATGAATTACTTTCTTTGTCCTTTTTAGGGTACTGTCTTGATGAATGTTGTGTACGGGTGATTTTCTAACACTTCATGCCTTCTGTCATAGTGATGCTTTCTGCACAGTGTTCATATTTACCAATAATTTCTGACTTCTGTTTATTTCTAGATGCCACTTCAAGAGCATCTAGTACTTTTTCTTAGTAGCTGCATACAAATTACCACAGCAAACAAACTAATGAATGGATAGAAATTGCAGCCAAGGGTTGATAATACTTCACAAATCTGTTATTGGCTTGGGAATTTGGGCTATAAACCGAGTATTTTGAGATACCAAGCTTTCAGTTGCATAATTAAATCGAATAAATTTGTTCCATCTGAGATCAAAAGGAAAAGGTGCCCGTAAGGTGGATCTTTCTGTGGTTTTTAATCAGCGTTGGATTATATCTAAAATGTATTTGTAGTATTTAATCTTCTTTTTTTCCCTCTTCATGCTATTCATCTGTTGAAGACCTTCACACAATTTTTACTGAAGTCTCTGTTCCCCAGAATATTCTTTTCACTAGTGGAATACTTGAATAAAGAGCAAAAATTTTGAGATTTTATTAAAAAAAAAAAAANAACTGAAATTGATACAGCAGATTTGAGTCCATTTTTGGGATAGCTTCAAAAATATTAGTAATTTGGAAGCCTACAAGCAGTACTTTACACAAACAGTGTCTGATTGAGCTATTCATAGAGGGAATTCAGATCATTATTGAAATGCTTGTCATTGGTCATCTGGCTTTGTTTGCTGTTTAATGCTTTAATCTTCACACAGTCTCAACAAACAGCTACTAAATGAGTTGTGATTACAGTCACGACAAACATATGCAGGAGCCACAACTCAAACTGACTAATTTGTGGGGGAATACTGTCAGGAAGAGGGGGATGAGTGAGAGTGTACAGCACCGGATCACTGGATATGTAGCATTGCAGCAGTACCTTGAGGCCCTGACTTAGTCTGTCCCTCATTTTGCAAGGCAACTGTCGAGGAGAAAAGGGAACAGTTCAAGGATATGAATAACCCAGATCACTTTCACGTTAAAGTTAGGGGCAGATCTCATTATGCTATAAATGGAGATGCAGGATGCCATTTGAGAGAACATGGAAGGTATGACCCCTTCAGTCAATGGTTAAATTCTTGACTGTTTGAGCAGACATCCCAGTTAGTACATAGCTTATTGGGAATTTATAGCACAGTGGTGGTGGGGCTAGATCAAGAAAGATTGTCATGGAGTAAAGCCAGATGGAAGGGGTCGGGAATACATAACCTTGCAGGAGCTGTCATCCAATCACATCGTGACCATTGGTCATGTCCCTGACCTGTAGAGTTTCAGTGGATAAGATAAATGGATGTGGATGGAGAAGAATTCTGGAAGTCCACAGCAATGCAGTGACTGGGCCAAGGCCAGAGAGAGTGAGAATGAAACACAAACACCTCAGTCCTGTGATAAGTGGATGTTCACAGATTCATGAATAAAACTTGGGTCATGTTCTCCTTTTCTTATCTTCAGTCACTGCATTTCAAACAAAAAGAACCACAATAAGCTGTAGAGGGTTTTGCGTGGTAGAAACTTTAAGCAGATCTTATGTTAGTTAGAATAAGCTTAGAGTAGCTTCAGATCCTATGAAGAGCATCATTTTTATGATCAAATTCATGTTGAAGAGATTCACTAATAGCACATTAACTCACTGTAAAAGATCTGATAAAGTTTAGATGAGCTACACAATTGACTATATTTCTTGGAACATTAATTATAATTTAAAATTTAATATGCTTGCAACTGTTATTTTGAGAATAAAAGGACAATTTAAAATTATAAAACATTAGGTTTTTATAGATTGTGCTTCATTTACACTACCATATTTTTCAGTTATTGTACGATTAGATACTGTAACTTCAATTTACAGCTGGCTGGAAATTTCTAAGAGTTTTTGTATACTGAAAATTTGCAGCTGGAGAAATATGTAGCAATCATTTTCTCAAATTCTGTGTTTGAGAAACTCACTCTATGCTGTGAAAGCTGGAAAGAAATATTTTGGTCTGACTGAAATCTGAACATGTGGTTTCACAAATCACAGAAAAGTGGAGTTTGGTTCCAAACTGGTCTCCAGTGTTAGCACATAGAAAGAGTTCTGTTGTCTTGAAAATCCTGGTAACCTCATGGTTTGGGCTTCCTCTCTGAACTGCAGTGTTCATGACGCTTTGTATCCTGCCTTGGCCTTGCTCTTATCTGTCCTTTCACATATATGCAGAAGCCCTATCTGCTGACTCTGGGTCAGGCAGAAGGAATGGGCAAATAACATCAAACTATAATTTTCAGACCTAGTGCAGTAGATTTGGTGAAGAGAATTTTGTGTCCAGTTGGCTCAAAATATCTCTTTTCTGTTGGATTTTAAAAAAATATTTTAGTCAATTTTGAAATGCTAGAATATTTTTACTTCTGTGTTTTCAGATATATTTTGTATTTTCACCTTTTCTCTTAAGAGTAACACCTCTTCTCTTTCAAGTTTCCATCCCAATCCATTAAAAAAAAAGTCTCAGAATTTCTTAGGACAAGAGCAATGATTGACAACAAGTTTCTTCTCCAGCTGTTTCACAAATGTTTGAGTAGGCACAAGGCTTTGAATTCACACATACAGTTACAGCTGCAGTGCCTATATAGTCACTCTTAAGGGTCTTCATCAGTACCTGTAGTAGGTTTTTTTGGATTCTAGATCTGAAAGGACAACATTTTGGATTCTCAGCTAGTGTAAACCATTGCTGACTAGAGCCTCCCAGCATTTACACCAGTTCTTTGTTAATTTCACTGATGTTGCCTTCTCATTCACCCTTTACATACACAACAACTTTAATGATGTTATGTAATTGCCAAAGCATTTCTGTTAATTTCTCACTTTTTAATTTTAACATTTCTACAAATAAATATGCACACAGTACATGTGACTGTCTTGTCTTCCTTCCCTTTCCTTAAAAGGGTTTGTTTACTTCCCATTGTCATAATATATTCATATTATGAATATAGCCGTTTTTCCTATCATGCGTACCAGAATGTTCCTCACAGCCGTAACTCTTGCATTCTGCTCCAGTACTCTTTGTCATGAGTCTTTTAAAAGATGAAATTAATGAAAAACCTCACTGGATGAATGACTCAGTTCTGAGTGTGTGTGTCTGTGTGCATCTAGGACTTGGGAGGAGAGACCTTTTGGAAATATCTACTGTTGGCAAGCCATAAAATTCCCTACTAACACGAGGAATCTTACAAATGTGACTAACAAATGAGGGTAATATTGTTTGTACAGTGCGTCACCAAGAGATACACACTCATTTTACGTGAACGTGCTTCCTCTGTGGTAGAAACATAGTCCCTATATTATTAACTCTTTTTCTGATGACTAGGTCTTTGTGTTTGGGCCCTATTTAAAGTAAAATACTGCAGTAAAAGTCTTAGTTGTGATCTCTTGGAATATTAAGGTAGATATTGCAGCTCTGTGGTAACAAACATACTGGCTTTGGTAAAGAGCACAGAACCACTGGAAAGAAACAAAGCTGGCAGAGTGGTAACCAGGATATAATCCCTCCCTCTCATTTGGAGGCTTCATTTCCTTCCCCCACTTGATGCAGCAGGTATAGAGATCCATGAAAGTAAACCACGAATCCTGGGACAGAAATGAGCAACAAAATTGCGCTTGAACCTCCAAGAACAGAACCCTGAGTTGTTTTCTCTATTTTACCTAAGCGGTTTGCCCATTTTTCCTCTACACATTTCCTTGTATTTTGAGCATCAAGCTGAGCACATAAGCAGCAGGATATAATTGCATTATTAAACTGCATCACAGTTACTGGGATCCAAGCACCAAGCCCTGCTGTGGCCACCAAGGAATTGCACATTGCTGAAAGAGCGTAATGACCAATGGAGTTTAAATAACATGGCTATTGGACCACAGTGTATGCAATTCCAAATTCATTTCTGACAAAACTGGGCTCCAAACAGTGTTGAAATACTGAACTCTTATAGTCCACTGTGTTGAGCTGCAATGGAAGTCACACATTTAAATATTCAAAGAAATATTGGGAGCTTCCTTGGAAAATTCAGTGACTATAGCAGTTAAACCCTGCTGTGAAACATAAAATAGTTGCCATATTAAAGCAATACTTGCCATTTGAAGGATTATGATGTACAAAGTTGTGAACTGTTACTGCAGTTGAAGTTGCCTCGGAGCTTTAATGTAGATTTTGGTGCACGGTTCTGGAAGAGGTCACTGGGAGGCTTTAGCTTCAGGTGCTTACACTAGCCCTCTGCTAGAGGCTGCCAACCCCACAAGTATGCTTAGCACACTGTTCGGACAACTTAAACATGAGTTCAACCTCAGATGCCAAAGCATGTAATGAGGCCACTGAGATGCATTAGTGTATTTCTTTCTGTTGTTCTCCAAGGATGACTGCTGGGTAAAATAATGTTATAAATTGCAAAAGCATGATTTCCTAGAGCTCATCTCTTAAATCTATCCTTGGTTTCATTTTAGTTACAACTCCTTAACTTTCTTTATAACACAGTCTGAACTGAGATGCTGAGTCTGTGAGACAACAAGCTGGGGAAGAGCTTGAATAAGATGGTTTCTTTAAGTATTCTAGGTTATATTTGTAGTTGCACATTTTTGTTTATATGAAGAAAGCTGAGTTTTTGTTTTGGTTGTTTGTTAAAAAATATAAAAAGGACGGTTGACTTGTTAGCATAGCATTTAGAAAGCATTTAGGTCTTTTAGTGACCTCAGTCCCACGTTAGGGTGACTAAGAGCTGCATTGCTATGAATTTACTATAGATGTGCATTTCTTGACTGGTGTAAACTACCAGAATATATCTGACCAGAGGCAAATGTTATCATTTTTGGGAGCTGAAGGTTCAACTGATGTTTTATTTGCATGTGCCAGTCAGCAGAGTAAGGAGAGTGTCCATTTCCCAGCAGATCTATTTGGGTCCAATTGTTGTGCCTGCTGCATCCTTTGTTAAAATTGTGCTAGGGAATTGAAAGGGGAGAAGGGCTGGGACCATCACTTAAAGAATTTCTAGTGATGTCTGTCATATCATTAAGTACCAATATTTTGGAGAAATCACGTTTTCCTACCTTTATTTTTTATTTTTCTACTTTATAATATTAGAATCGGTAAAAACCAAATAGCTGGCTTGCATTATACCTTTTACTATTTGACTAGACTACTGTCTATAATAAAATTCAGCTTCAAGCATGAATCATAGTTTGTAGAAGAACAATGAACTTTAGTAACCACTCTAATAAGCCTCATGCTTTTCATGCCCACGGGTGTACATATATAGGTTAGCCTTCCTGTCCCTTGGCCAGGAACTTGAGCTTGGATCAATATTGTACGGCTGCTGTGGTCCTGAAAAGATTTATGTGTTTGCTCACTTTTACTTTTATGATTTTGCTGAATATATTTAGAAAGACATGCTCTTCATTTAAAGAAATGAAGCAGCAGCTGTTTCTTGGAATGAAAATTTTGTTCAGCTGAGGAGGTGTGAGGCCAAAGCAACATCCCAAAATAGTGGAATACCTTCAATTGTTAATACAACAGTAATGTTTCAAAGCTGATAACACAGTTTCGTGATTCCCAGTGAATTTTAGTGTTACACATTTTTTGCTGCCCCGAAACCTGAGAGCAGACACTCTGGATCACTGAAGCTGGCAGAAAATGGTGAGTGGTTGACTGATGTCAAGATAAAACATCTGTAGGATAAAAACCCACCACTGAAATCTGTGCTTTTGAGGAGTAATTTGCTTAAACAGCTCATATTTATGTCAGCAAAACTCTCAAGAATGTTTATCCTTAATTGCAACAACATAAATGTTGATAATCAAGGACTTCAGGAAAAATTTGCAGAAATGACAGTGTTCTCTAACTAAATTATTAAACATCACATTACTTTCACATGTGAATCCCAATGAGCTTCTGTACTTATATGCCTAGGAATTACTTGGCACTGATTACAGCAAAAATATTTCTTTGTGAGAAGCTGACAAATGTGATTTTGAAATTCAGACTTCTGAAAAATTAGTGACTTTATTTCCTGGCATTTGCTGAAGGGGAAAAATAGTGTTACTGAAGATATTTTACAGTAGAATGAATTGAAAGGAAAGAGAGCAGGATACCACTACAGTAATAATGGGGGAGGAGGATGGGTCTGGACTTGAGCAGGGGACATCCTATCCATTCTTCATTACATGAGCCAGATTGTGCTCTGCTGCAGGGGTATGCCAGAGAGTTTCCTTGTAAATCTGTGGTAGCTGTAAATAAAAGGAGAGAGAGAGAATTAAAATGTCTACTGTTAATGCTTAATATTTTACCAGCTCATCTTTCCAAGAACAAGATTTAGGACGTGCATGTGGTATGAGCTGCTTTTCTGGGAGCAAGGGGGGAGAGAAGGAGGGGTTAAGTTAGTCCTTTGTGTGTTGTGTGGTGCTGAGGTATGGGAGAAGGAAAGAGAGATGACATCTGGTGCTGATCTCAAACACCCACGCAATGAGATGAATAGATCATCACTCCATCCTTAATTCCTGTTTAATAGGAATTCCAGTTCTTTGCTGGAATTGTGTCACCGTGCAGAATAAATCAGTATGCAAGCCAGGTTGCTTTACTTATGGTACATTTCTTTAGTACAAAGAGGGAAGAAGCAGAAATCATGATATTTTTAATTTAATTTAAACACAGTTGGAAGGAAAAAAGTTAAAATCCACTGTCCTTAAGTAACACCTCGTCTTTTTATCACTTGCTTAGCTCTCTTAGTAGGTTAAGATCCAGAAGAGAATTTGTCTATGCTGGCCATTGTTTCTTTATTCCTGCTAAAAAACTTAGAATTTTCTCTATGACAGTTCTGTGGGGATTACCTATTAAGTGCTCTTTGAAGTCTTGGTCTCTAGGTGAATGTTCTTGAAAATGTCAGGCTTTGCAGTACATTTCTAAGGAAAACAAGAACAACTGTATTTTAACCTCTGAGTCTTTCACAACCAAAGACTGTAACTTGAGGCATTTCACTTGCCCGATCTTGTTGACAACCTGATGTTTTCAAGTGTAATCGAGCAGGTAGGAATGACTACTGAGCTACCTTTCATTATTTGCTTAAGGTTTAGTTTGCTTCTGCCAGTTTATGGCATTATAGGGGAGGGTGTTAGGTATTCTGAGCCATTGGGAGCTGGAGATTCTTTTGCTCAGAAAGTTAGACCAGTGCCCTTTCACCCCATTTATTCTCACTGGGCATTTGTCTAGTAGTTTTTCTTTGCCTCAGCATGCTAACCTGCATTTTACCAGTTGAAGTTCATTCTCCTTTTTTTTAGACTTCTCTTTTGCTTTTTTTTCAGGATCATTTTGAATTTTCTTTGTATCCTCCAGCATACTGGCAATCACTCCCAGCTTGATGTACCTGTAAAATTAATAATCTTACTGTCTTTTCATCAGCCAGTTTATTACGGAAAGCATCAAATAGTCCTGTACTTAGGATAGACCCCCGTGGAATCTTGTGGCGGGTATGCCAAGATGGTCTCAGAACCAGTTCCCATAACGAACTATACATATTGGCTAATAAACCTTTTAAAATTACTTTTTATATTGCTTTGGGAGCTCTAATGTGTGGTTTCCTCATAAATTTTGTGGCGTAATGTACCACCTTAACAATTAGTTCTTGAGTTTGCTTGACTGAAGAAGTTTACTTGGGTTTTTATTTCTTCTAAGAACACAAACAGCTGTAAGATTGACAGCAAGGCCCTTTTGGTCGTAGGGCACTGTAAGTGAAGGGAAGCCTTGAAGGAGCATCGTGCTAGCTGCAAGAGTGACAATGAAATTGGAAAATCCCCTAATATCTGCAGTTATACATGCTGCATTCCAGACGGTAAGAAAATTAGACTGATTTATGCTCACCTGGTTCCATAGGCTGGTCATGATAAAAGTCTCCCTGAACCTTCTTGGATAGCTTGTATGTGGTCAGAACTTGGAATAGCTGATAACCAGAGGGATCTTCCTCTTACCTTGGCAGGGGTTTAATGCTAATACCTTTTCTTCAGTAAGTTCCAGTAATTGTTATGGATAGGAATAGATGCTATTTTCTATTTTTTTATTGCTGTCCTTAGAGAAATTAAAGGGAATGTGTTGTCAGGGGCCTCAGATATGGAAATAGTCACCTTGCAGAACTCATGCAAGGGGCCAAGTTATTGGCCCCCAGAAGTCATGCAGATGCTGTAAAAGGAGGCATAGCATATTCTTAAAGATAGAGGACATCTGATGTAGTAAGTTCACCCCGTACTGTGCCATACAGAGTAACTGGTTAGGGCCTGAAAGGACCACTGCAAATTTTATCTATTAGGCTGGGCTTGGTGCCATGTGACTGTCAATACTTGGACCCAGGTTGGTTGTTTCCACCAAGTCTGGGTGTTTACACTGTGCTTTATTCATGTTTCTGTTTTCAGGGTTTCCAGAGAAGCCCACACGACTCTGGTTTGTCTGTAATCAGTAGAATACCACTGCTCATACATGCTGACACTGTTGCACCAGTTCAGGCAAAGGCAGGCTTCAAAGTTTACCTTTACTTGCTGCTAACATCTCACTTCTTAACTGAAGGCTAATATTTTGGTACACTCAAAAGTTTGGTACCCCAGATATTGTCTTAAGTGCAAATCTGAAGAGACGCTGAAAAAGCAGAGATTTCGTTTTATCTCTATTTTTGAGTATGGTGTCAGCGTGCAGAACGAGCTCTGTGTGTGGATTCAGCCATGTTCCAGTCTCAGCCTCAAAACATACAAGAGGGTGCCATTCTGAACTTTATTAAAAGTCCTGCAACCTCTTTTAATGAAAACTGCTATCTGCTGTCTATCTGCAAGTGGTGTCCTTAAGAAGAAGTGAGGTTCCATTAACCTCCTCCAAGGTGGTAGGGCTTTGCAAGAAGCCTTGCATAGGTTTGGATGGACTGAGAGAAAGAATTTTCATGTGCTTTAAGCAAATAGCAAACCTTCTGAGCGGATGAAGTCGCACAGATCACAACAGCTATGCTCACAGGCTGAAGTATTTTGCACATCATGGGTCACTGTCCTTAGTGGGCCCTAAGTCCTGCTGAGCAGGAATCAGCTGACTTTGCAGGCACTCTCTTGATGATGAAATTCCCTGTTGCCACTAGAATCTAAAGAGGATTTAACCGCCAAAATCGTTACAGGATATCAAACAAGCAACAGACTCTTATGATTGCATGCATTTTTTTTTGGTGATTGACCTGTTTCTTTATCATATTTATATTTAATAAGTGCCTTAATAAATAAGTATTTGATAACAAGATCTTTCTAACAAGAAGCATCTCTGGCACCAACAGTGGAAAAGCACCAGTACAGGCATAATGATACATTCCTGCATTTGAAAAATGTCCTCCTGTGTGCAGTTTAAGACTGGCACTTAGTGAAGGTAGTTTTCATAGCTGTAGACCACCATGGCTATAAGGGAAATTTAGTACCTCTAATTAGAGAAAATACTGCCTTTCTCTGCAAGCCTGTCCTTAGTAATTGAAGAATAATGTGTTAAACCATTATGATCATTAAATATATGAAGAGGAGGGTACACTTATTTCAGTTTCCCTTTTAAAAAATGGCTCATTAATAATTTAAAACCCTTTGCTTCAGGGTTTTTTAAACACCTAACTAAAAATTAGACTCCTAATTACACGTTAATAGTACAGTGGCAAAATGGGAGGGAAGAAGAGAATCATAATTACTCATTCTCCCTGGCCTTATTTCAGCAAGTAATTTAAACACGTGGTTTAAAACCTTCAGTAGTCAGAGAAGAAAAGAACTACAGGCACTCAGTAGCATAAAGACGGCAGCCACAGGAAAAATGAAACTGCAGTGTGCAAATGCTGTTCTATAGTGCTTGCTGTCAGAAATGTCTGGAGGGTTGAGGTTGTGTTTCAAGAGAGACTTTGAATTTGGAATGAAACCAAAACTGGAGAGAAATGTCTTCTCCAAAGCAAAATAGAAATAAGCATACTATTCTGTCTGAATACAGAGATTCATTGTCGACAGAGTCACAATAGTTCATTTTGAAAGGTGGCAGGAGAAGGTTGTCTGATGCACTGGCCTACTTCCATCATAGATATCCATATGTGCTTTTTGCAAAAGCTTTTGTTCCTGAGATTTGGTCCTGGATAAATGTACTGAATTGCCTAAGATGTAGTGATTGACAGACAGTAGTGGAAAGCATTTATGCTTTTTAAGTAGGTTTCCTAATGCAGTATTCTTGTCTATGAAATAGTGGCAGCTTTTGCTGTTATGTTTCTAATTAATGATGTATGTGCTGAGTACTGGTGAAGCAGTTTACTGCTTTGACTCACTCCTGGTGACAAAAGGATAGCATTTTAACAGCTCATAAAGAGCTAGAGAAACTTTTTAATGGACTTAGACAAACTGGTATCACCAACATTTCTTCTGTCTTTAATGTGCGTATTTCTGCTCAGTTTTCTTCATTGTGTCCAAATGGCCAGAAGAAAAAAAATTTACAAGATCAAAGATAGTAGAAAATAAGAGCACACCCTGTTTTAAGTCCTCCTCTGACATGTTTTTCTATTTGTATAAGTACCAGATCACGTTAGTGATGCCTTTGCGTAGAGTGAAGAATAATACAGACCTGTGATGTGTCTGCTTATTGCCGGTCTCTTGATGACTGATAACTGACAGCTCAACTTACAGCTGCTGAAAAATACTGGAGGCTTTTACAGGCTTTAGAATTTGAATTGATGAATCTGTGATTGAATCAGGGTAGCTACTCTCAGGAACTAGCAAGTCTCAGCTCTCTACTTTAAGAGAGATCTTTTCTTACTATTATTCTATGAACTCTAGATGGATTGATTGAATGTTCTTCATCTTATTCCCCACAGATTCTTTGGCTAGTTTCAGGAAGTCAAATCTTTAGCTTTTTCAGGGTCTTTTCACTCTAAAAGCAAAATAACAATATGTTCTATATTGTCCTACAGCAACAAAAGATTTGGAGGCTTGTACTCTTCTTCATGTGAAAGAGAGAACCTATCATCACATTCTCCATTTGCTCGATTCCTTTTGTAAGGTTACCTATTTTGGTCTCCAAAGAGTTGGAAATTTTCCCTGGCTTGTGCAGGTTGTGGTGACCTTGGTCCACCTTTGCGGAATGTTCTGCTTTCAACAACATTCAAAGCAGAATACCGTCATTTTCTGTAATTCACAAAGATGTTGACGGATTAAAGCTTTCAGCCATACAGGCAACGCCTAATTTTACTGCCACGAAGATAAAGCTCCTCTTGCAAGAGACGACATCGCAAGCAAGAAATAGAAGAGGTGGAACAGAGAGCAAGACTTGCTTATCTCCCCTTGAGGGTGGTATGGTGAAGCTGTTAAATGGTGCTGGAGGGAGAAAAGCTCATTACCCCAGCAGTTTCCATTGCCTCATGCACAGACTGTTCTTGGTGGGACAGCACCCAGAAGTTTGGTGTTTTATACAAGCAAAGGCCATGGAAGCATGACCATGTCTCAGTCCACAACAGTTTATGAACATGGACTGCAGCCTATTTCATCAAGTCAAGGGCTGGTCCTGCTTGTAATTTGGGTGAATGCCTCTATCACTGGGAATGTTTGGACCAAGGCAGTAACTAAAATCAAGAGCCTTTTTCTTTGTCTATGTGCGTTGGTTTTGGTTTTGGTGGGGCTTTTTTTTTCTTTTGGGTTCGTGGTTTGGTTTGGTTTGGTTTGGTTTTTCCCTAGTCTTCCAAAAGATAGTTGTTGTTTAAGCTTCGTTCAGCTCTTTGGACAGTAACACATCTTCACTGCCTTCCATGGGTTTGGGCCTACAGCAGCCATGATGTGTTTTAAACAGGGCCAAAGGCCTGTATCAGAACTGTCAGTAATGTACAGAGATCATCTTTGCCAGCTGTTTCCTCTGTGCTGCAGGGCTGAGTGAGCATGGATGTGCAGCGTGCCACGTGCTCCACCTGAGGACAAGGCATGCTGATAATGCCGTGTGCCTTCCGGAGCCGCTTCATGTTCTCCACAGTGCAGCAGTAAGGCAGTGTCTGAGGAGCAATTCCTAAGTAATTCAGAGAGCCACAAAGCAACTGGATTGGATCCCAAGACTTACTTAGCGAATACACAGAAAAAACTACTCAAAGGATTTCTAGACAGTGCGTGTGATTAATCACAATGTTCTCTTTTAAGGTTTTTCCTGGTTAAATAAAATGAAAAATGCTTTTCTAGGGGAAGCAAAGTGGTCTTAGATCCATATTGAATTCAGTCAAATAATTGCAGATCCTGTATTTTAATATCTTGAATGAAGCAGGAAGTTTCTCTTTGATCATGACTAGAGAGAGGACCGGTGGGGAGAGTTAATCGTTACTGAAGGCACGTTATTCCTTTCCTTCATGTTTCTTCCCTTCCTTGGTTACCCAGACTGAGCTGAGACTTTCTTACACACTGTATGCACTTGCATAAAAATAAAGAATTTCAGCAGAAAGATATGCTGCAATTTGGGGAAATAAGTGAAATAACTGTTTAAGGAGAAAAGAAAAAGCTCTCACATCAAGTTAGCATTCTAGCACAGAAAAAAATGTAACCTAATTTTATACACACATTTATCTGTACTTTTTACTGGCCAATCTTTATAAACAAAGGCCTGGATCTGCCAAAAAGGTGAGGCAATTCAGGCAATACCTTTATTGGCATGAAGACAACAGAACTAAATTTAAGCCAAAAAGAAGAAAATCTTGTTTCTTGAGATTCCAAGGAACTTTGACTTTGACTTTCATTAAAATGATAGAGGGGCCTGATTTTCTTTTTTCCCCTGTGTTTTCTAGAGTATTTTTTACCTCTACAGCTTTGAAAGCACTGGAAAAAAATTAATATGAATAAATGGAGTAGTCTTAGAGATGGGGGAAAGCAGCAACACATAGATGAGTTACTTCATGCCCCAACTTAGCCAGTCAATACCATAGCAGAGCACTAAACTCAGGTGTCTTGATTTCGCCTCGGAGTGTATCAGACTGCCTCTGGTGAAACTCTTAAACTCATCTGTGGCCTTGCCAAGAGAATAAATAGCTGTTTCCTTAGTGTTCATCCTTCTATAAATGGCCTAGTTGAAGGGGAATTCTTGCCATGAAGAATTTAAAGATAGACAAAATTATGGGAAGAGACACAGGTAATGAATGTAACTCTCAACTTTTAGGATGTGGAAATTTGGGAAGTTTTTATAGGAATTGGAACTTCTTGTTGAGGGTTGGTTTAAAGAGCATCCATACATTTTGTGTGCTGCGAGGATGGGCTGTGCCTTGTCTGGAAGGAGTCTGGTGTAATGAACAGTATGCTTGTACACAGATGGAAGTTGGAGGGTGTGTTCTGTTTGACTTCTGGCATTATGAACAGTCAAGCTGATTTTAATATCAGTTAACTGGAGGATCCTTGAGAGAAATCTCAGGGAGTAGGAAGAGCTGTTAGTCTTGCACAGTTTGCATATTGTTGCTGTGGATTATTTTCTACTTTTCCTGAAGAAAACACCTACTCTCAGATCAGCCCACATAGAAAATAACCATTTCCAGAGGCTGCTTGCTCTGAGAACAAGCAGTAATTTGCTTGAGGAGAAGGGAAAGAATGGATCTGCTCCCTCCTTAATATCATGATTTACAGCTGACTTCACTGTCCTTTGCATGAGATGAGAGCCCTCTGATAGTCCTCTGAATTTAGTGAGATCAAGGTTGCCTGCAAGAGGTTTCTTCAGGCTGCAGGCTGTTAAAATGAAAATCGCTGAGGTCTCCTGTTACAGCTGAACAGAGAGACCAGCCTTTCTTTTGCCTCAGGCAATAGGTAATAAGTCTGTGCAGGAAAGAAAGTATAATCTATTTTTCTGATATTTAGTGGTGATAATGGCCAGGGATAAGGGCCTTACTGTGCTCGACACTGTTAAGTTAATCTCTGCCCTGCAGAGCCGCCGTTCATATAGACACAACAGGTGTTAGTATGGAGCTGTAAGTACAGGAGAGCTGGATTCATCTTTGCATAAATTAATATCACAGTGGTCTTAACTGGCACAAGAGAGGCATCTAACCAGTGCCATCAGGCACTAATCCATCAGCATCAAGGCAGCTGTAGATGTGTGTGACGCTGCTTCAGCTGTGGTAGGGTGCACACACACCAGCGTTGCATTCTGCCAATGCAGAACCACAGAAGAATAGTAGTTGCTGCCGTCCCAGACTGCCTTTTCTCCTCCCTTCCTCCCCTCTTCCCTCTCTTTCTCTTTTCTTTCTCTCGCAGATGTAGTCCGCTGCCACTTTTGTGCACTTGGACAGAAAGGCTTGAGGCAGGTAACTGGTCCTCTCAGAGATGGAAAATTCCTGTTGGTGTGTGGCTGAGGGAGGGGTCAAGACCAGCTAGCTCACTTTTAGCCTTTCCTACCCGTCTCTTCAGGTGGAACAACACTCTGCACAGGCAGCTTCCTGGAGGCATCAGACCTCGTGAGGACACTTGCTCTAGTGACCTAAATTAGCCTTGCCGTTCAAGTTCACTAAATTTCAGAAAGAGCGGGCAAACTAACCACCTCCTTATGTCTTCTCAGCTTGCCCAGATTTCAGAGGGACTTTGGTGTGGCTGAAAACTTTCCACTTCCCCAGACGCTTCACTGTTTTCTTCCATTGCTCTGCTATGCTTTATTCTGCCTCACTGCAACCCAAGTTTCTGAGTTTTCAGGGAGAGAGCTTTTCAAATGGGATGCTTGTATCCTTTTGCTTAGTTGGAGAGGGGCCTGACAAAGCAGTAAGTTAGACATAGTTACAGCCTGAAGTCCAGTTGCTGGCAGAACTTTCAAGCTGTATTAACTTTCTGTGGACTGGCTCTCCTGAGAGACTCTGGGGAAATACTTTTTTGCCCAGCACTTAAAGTAACAGATTCTAATTCCAGTACCAAGACATTGACATAGTAATACAGAGGAAAAAATTCTTTTCTTTTTTGAGGGGGTTGGAGAGAAGGAATGAGAGACAGGTAGATGCTGGGGCATGTAGCCAGGCAGAAAAGAAAGAGTAATGGCTTGTGAGGAAGGGATTTTGAAACAAAAATAAAATATTGATCAAAACCAGATTCACTTAAAAATGTTCACTGCAGAGCTGCCTTCTGCTAAAATCTAGTGTCAGGCATTGTTGCGTTCAGGAGAAAGCTGAATTCACTGTGGAGTGTTGGTATTTCACTAGCCCATTCTTGAGAGGAAGACCAGGGCTGGGTACTGTTCTGGTGAGTTCGATACCTGCTCAGTCTGAGAAACTTCCAAACATCTAAGGCAGCAAAACCCCACCTTCTTCCCTTCAACAAGGATAGCCTTTTCTTTTTTTTTTTTTTAATTTATTAACTGTAAGCTAAATTTAACAACCTGAAAATGAGGAGAACTTCCTCAGGAGTTTAAGTTCTCCGTAAATTTTGCGAACTGTGAAACCATTTCCTCCCTTTTACTGGTTCTATGGCCTCCATTCCCTCACCTCCTTCAAACACCTGATGGGGAAGGTAAGAATTGATTTGAGCTCAATGGTATAGAAAGTCAAATTTAACCATCTTGATTTTTCTCCTGCTTTGGCTAACTGGTGGAAAATTGCTTTTTGCCCCTAGCAAAGACTAAGAACTACACCATTTTGGGAAAAAAAGTAGTATGAGTTCATGCTTATTGGAGACACCATAGAGCTGTTAGCTATTCAGTTGCTGTAACTTTTATTTGTAGGTTTTACTTCAAAGCTTTATACTTGTGGGCTTGAAGGATTCCTCCACTCAGAAGCACTTGAATTAATTCATAGACTTGATTGATAATGTACGTTTTTTGCACATGTCCTTTGGATAGGAATTTTCCATGTCCTCTTACAGGACTCCTTTGTGGTCTTCCTGCACACGACTTGTGCAGGGCCTGTTTTTATGTAGTCTTAATGCCATTGCACTTAAAACACTGGGCAGAAGTGAGAGGGGTTCTTCAAATCTGAGGTGAAACCATAGTTTCTCCATAGTTTTCACAGAGAATTTAAATCTTAGGTTGTAACCTTGCAATAATTTTCTCACCAGGAGATACTGGCCAAACCTAGTGACTTAATCTAGCGTGTGCACACGTCTTGCTGACTGCACACTCTTCTTACACCGTCTCATTCTAAGGTACTGCTTCTCCTCCTTTTCTCTACTGTGTTCTAATGTTTCTTTGAGGGGTTAAATACCTACCAGAAGGAGGGCTGAATTTCACTGGTGCCTTGACAATGTAGCCACAGGACATAATGAGAATATTTTATCTGTTTGGGTCAGTGGGTTTAGTGGGAGATGCTGGCCTGCAAAGAAAGCCCTGTGGAAGGACTAGAGAGGTTGAAGAGCCAGGATACAGAGAACACAGGACAGAATTAAATTAGGTGCTGTGATGAAGGGTACAAATACAAACTACAAGCAGATCAGAGACTTCTCTGGGGACTAGCCTGAAAGAAAAGAAAGGGGACAACTGCTATTTAAACTGAATGAATTTTCGGTTCAATAGTATTGAATACTAACTGTATTTCAGGGTAGAGATACAAAGCAACTTCTGCCAGAGAAAAGGTTATTTTTGCCACTCTTCACTGTACTGAAGAGACCACATCAAATTTTGTACATTCTTTTTTGGTGTCCATTTTCTGAAAAGAAATTTCAGATGACATGGAGCTTGGGCTGAAAGGAGAGTTCTAGTTCAGCTAGAAGAGTATGTTCCAAGAGTATGACCCAGGAAAGGCTTCATCCCCACTGCTCTCTAAGGTTTAATGAGTTACAAAAAAGATTGACATTTAAAAAAAAAAGAGGGAAACAGTTTAAGTTAGTAACTGACACCTATGGAGTATAGAGATAATGGGAAGAATTAATAGAGCATTTTCAGAGTAAAAGTGAGCTACATTTTTAAGGTAAGAGTGTTTTGTTTACCAAATGTATGAAGATATGTAATACCTGTCATCAGGAAAATGAAAATACACTTTTTTTGTACATCAGTTAGACACTTCTAGAAAATAAAGCATGTGTTTTACTCTAATCCCTACAAACAGATATTTCTATACAAACTTAGAATCAGAGAGAAGCAGCACATTTGAAAAAATTTCTGTGATAATTTTTAAGAGAGGTTTGGTAAAGAAACAAGAACTAGAGCTGACATCTATCTATATTCAGAGAAAGCTGAACCTTATTTATTTTCAGCTTTGTATAAACTACCACACCAGCCAAAAGTCATTAGAAAATGCAGACATATTGTTTTGTGGCTCTGTCAGCTATCTTGGAAAAAAAAAGAAAGCATATGAATTTATAATCCTTTGTTTTCTGGGTTTTCTGTGAAATCAAAACACAGCTGTATGTTTATACGTGCATACTAAAGATGAGTAGGTGTATGATGCAGATTTGTGGATTTTTTTTCTGCCCAGATGCAAGCATGAGAAGAGGAATAGTGCTATGGGCAGACTTAGCATGCAAATCTCAGTTCCAGAACTCAGTCATCACATCTGTACTACAGCTGTCCTCTACTTTTTAGGAAGCTCTCACTTGGTTTGAGAAACCAGATATGGGAATGAACTGAACACTCACATTTGAGAGCTTGAAAGTCCAAAACTACTTTTGCCTTGATTTTACTCCACAAGAAGCTTGTGGTCTTGAAGGGTTGCTAGATAAACGTTTATAAAAACCAGAACTTCTTTTGTAATGTTCAGGCTCAAAACTATCATTCCATCTTAAATTAGCTGAAGTTACGGGGGTCTGATTTTGGGTGCTGTAGAAACACAGACACCAACTATAATTTTAAATCCTCTGTCCAGATTTATAATCTCCATTCTAATGAGATAATTGAGTAGCAGCCTGCTTATCAGAAAGTCATCTTTAATGACTGGTTGATTAAGTTCATCATCTGTCTCAGCAGCATAAAGATGCAAACACAAATCCCTGCACATGTTTTGGAAGGTGGGAGCTCTGTCTGGTGAAGCACAGAACCTCAGAAAGCCCCCCTACACTGTTGGAAATGAAGGCAGATGGGATGTACACAGCCTGTGAGCATGAGTGCAAGTGTTTTGGAGTGTCACTCTTCATTTGTGAGCTCTCACTTAGGCAATATGGCCATCCCCACACTCCTGAGAGCTTTTACAGAACCATCCTTTGCGTCCCCTCTGAGCTGCTGTAAGCAGTGATGTCACCTAGACTTAAGTACTCTGTGCTGGTGTAAGTGAGGCCCTAGAGGTGCATTTTCAAGTCTGTTTTAAAGTTTTTGAAATCAGCTGGTCTTGTTTTATGTCTTCTAAACACACAGTATCTGTAGATAATTAACTCGTTGTTAAAGGACAGTTGTTATGAAAAAGCTGGAAGGCAAATTCCTCCCTCAGGCTGGGTCTGACACGAAGTCTGCTGAAGTCGCATCAGGCCATCACGTAATTTATTTTTAATTTACTGAATATGTTGCCTTGGAGTCGTATTGTTGCTGGGAAATCTGAGGTGATTTATGTCATGTCTGTGCAATTTCCACACACAAACTTGCTGCAGACACATTGGGAAGTCAGCATCATCAGTAAGGAAAAGGGAGACCCCTCATAAGACAGTGTGTCTCTCAGGCTTCCTCTGAGGGGTGATGAATTACAGGGACACAGAAGAATTGAGGATTCTCTTCCAGTAATTTGTAGAGGTTTGCCCTTCAAAGCCACCTCCTGAAATGTCAGGCAAGTAAAACTTGCCTTCCAGGAGTGCTGACAACTTCCCTCAAGCCTAGGGGTCTTAGCCTGCCGGGAGCAGGTGTTAACTTTAAACAGGCGTAATAAATGACAAAACCAAGGAGGCTGAAAACCTCAAGTGGAGCTCTGCCTGATGGAAGCCAGAAAGCACCACAGCCCAGAAGAAGACTCAAGATTCAATGACCTGGATCTCTCTTATGGGATACTCTGTGATGCCAGAGTACCAAGTGTTGCTGGCACATGCTGTCCTGGAGTGACTTCCTCTCCTTTATTTCAGCCTTAGGCTTTAAAAAGAATCAAAATCAAAACAAAACAAAAAAACCCTCATCCTTACCAAAACAAAAAGAAACATTATTAAAAGTGGCTTGTACATGTTTAAGTAGAAGAAAGTATCTTGGGAATTATGAATTTGCAGAAGGCAAATACAGGTGGAGGTCAGCACAGCAATTATGAAGAAGATGCTATTGGATCAGAAAAGCCTCAGCGACCAAATAAACCTGTGTTAATCAAAGACCGTACAGCAGTGAGAAGAGTTTGGGTGAGCTGGGAGAAACAGAGAACTTGTATCTAAGTTTGCATCAGAAATGCATTTGTGTGTAGACATGAGGATAGATGCTTTTCCCTAACCGCAGGTTCAATAATTGAATTTATCAGAAACATTCTTCCCCTTCCCCCTTTTGCTGGTTCATCTATTTTGTACCTTTTGACTAAAGCAAAAAGGTCCTTAATGGTAGCGGTCAGCCAGATACCCTTTCTCATTTTTTATTCATTTGCCAGGTTATGAAAGACCATAACCAGACCATAAATAATGATAATCTCTTCCTGGAACATCCTGAGGGGTTAACAAAAAAATACTGTGAAGTGCTAGGGGATTCCTAATGAATTCAAGGACTTCCTGATGGCTTTCCTTGGAAAGGAGAACATGATGAGGAAAGTGGCTTGTGTATGGTTCTAATTGCACTAAAGGCCTTCAGAAAATATCTTGAAGCCTCTTTTGAGCTGTATTTTTGAAGGTTTCATCTCCCTCATCTGAAGCAAAACTCATTCAGTTGGGCAGTTATGACAGGAAGAAGTGTTTAATGTTTGCATTTGTATTTTCTCAGCGTCACTCTGACACTCAGTCTGTAAAAGAAATACTGGCTTCACAAGGATCTAGAGGCATAATGCCCCAAGAATTTAGTTTTTCAGTTTCAGAAAACACACGCACAGAATTCAAAAGCCAAAATGTTCGTATTTCAAAGGTTTTTTTTCATGTAAGGAGGACAAAAAAATAGCCAGAAAATAATTTTAGTATTGACAAAATCCAGCAGATGGGTACATTATTCCTATTATGTTCTTCTGTTGGACTTTCAGGATAATAGTTCTCAGTGTACAGATAATAGCAGGGTCATTGCACGACTGTGTTTCTGTGAACTAATGGCACCCCTGATGTATTGGCTTTAAACCTGCTTTATTAGGTTTATTCTCCTGAGTCAGATCCTCAGATGCTGAAAATAATTGTATCCTGTGCAGCATCTAACCCTTGTTATAAATTTTTTAAGTCAGAAAAAGAAATCAAATCTAGTTGGAAAGTCATTTGTGTATTCCTTGGTCTAAATTACTGATTTGTGCACTCTTCTACTTTCACTTTGCCCCTTTGTGCAACTGATGTTACAATTTCCAAGCATCCTTGCCTAGATAACAATCAAGTATGGCCCATTCTGGGTACAAAACCAGGTACAAAAGGATAGTTGCTGCCTTAGATACCAATCTAAGCATCACCAAGGAAGCAAGGAAAGGTGATATTACTATAACTGGCTAACAGTGCAAAAACAAACGATTTCAGCAAGTTATCACTCTGTTATAGTCTACCTGGCTGGGAATTTATAATATTGTTGTCACAGAAACTCAAAGTGAATAGCACACAGCTGTGAAAAAAGACTAACTTAGCTATTGCTAAGGGTTCTACGTGGGAGCTATGTCAGGGAAATCGGCTTATGCCATCCATGTCAGTATGGATGATTTTCTTTTCTACCTAGCTGAAATAATTCATTTTTTTGTGCCAAGTTATTAGTAGTTTGCACTCCGTGCTCCAGTTTGAAGGTGTTATGTGGTGACCTAAAGTACCAATGCCTGTGTGTGACAGATGAAGGGCACAGGCCTGGCCCGCAGAAGGCAATGGTGAGTTCTGAAGGGTGCTGGCAGTGACAGGATGTTAAACGAATCAGTGAGCAACAGGCTGAGAAGTTTGGACTAGAGCCTAGGTCGCTTCACTCCCCCTCCCTGAGGCTTCCTGTTTGGGGGGTTCGCTTCTTACCAAGGGCTCAGATCCCAAATGCCTCAGCTGAAGAGTGTGTTGTAGTAGGCAAATTTTCAAATGGGCCAAGAACCATGACCTAGACTGTTGTTTATCTGTGCTGCAGAGAGATCAAAAAGATGAGTAGGAGGGGATGCAGATAATGTGCTGGGTGACCTTCACTGAAGGGCTTAACGTCACTGCCTCTCTGTTTCCAGTAATGGGAAATGAAGATTGCTACACACATCTCTAAAACTGCTGTTTAAGTTTCTGGATAAGATCCATTATTAAAATGTAGATGATAACTTTAAATGCCTCTGACGTTTTGAGATGCTCTGTCAGATTTACACTGCACATGTAGCTCGGGGAAAGTGAGTCAAAGTATGCTTAGTAAAATGGTCACCTTGATCTGATACTAAGTAAGGAATTTCATTCAAAATTGACAGAACTTTTAAATCCCCTACTCTTAGAACTGATTGAACACTTCTTTGCAACTCCATACTTAAAACAGCAAAATTGAGTTTTGCAGTTTTGCGTATAATGACCTACAATGAGTTTATTCACAGTACTGAGAGTGGAAAATATATGTAAGATGTATCTCAGCTTCTTCTTCTGCATGATGTGAGATTCAAAATGATGGGACCAAGGATGTTTAAATCTTTCTCACCCCTCAACTGCCTTCCACAAGTATGTTTTGGATAAAGAGTTGACTTTATGCTTTTAATGAGATGAAGCATGTCCTAAAGGTGCATAGTGCTATAGGAAGGAAAAAAAGCTTGGTCAGTGTTCCAGTGCAGGTACAGACTCCAAACTCTACCATCCCTTGGTTTCTTTCACTTTTCAAATTCCATTTACCACTTTAGAAGCAGATGGTGTGTCGCTGTTGAGCCCGGGACGAAGAGAAAGGACACAACCAAAGTCCAGAGAAAATGGCTGATTTAATTAATTATAAATCAGTTTTTATAAGTTGAGTCGCCAGCATGGCAAAAGATTATTGGACCTCTGACCAACCACCCATCAGGGTGATTGGTCAATCCACAGAACACCCATTTCAAAATATTTCTTGTTAGGATATCATAACAATTCCTTGACAAACAACAGGTGCAAAGATAGAGAAATAGTTTACAAAAACCCTTAACAGTATTTTGCCTAGTTTCTGTGAGAACCTTATGTTTCTCACAGAATGCAGCAGAAGGCTGAAAAATCGCTCTGCCAAAGCTTTTCAGTGTCCACAATGGTGGATTATAAGCCAGCAGCAAAACAGCCAGGATCATGAAAGCAAAATCTATAAAATGAACCTCAGAATTATGGAAACCCAGTTGTCTGGAAATCTTTGAAAATTGGTGTCTTTTAAGTGCCTGTCTTAATGGAACAGGGTATATTTGGTTATACTGCAGCACTTTTATGCTGGGATATTGCTTATTATGAAGATTAAATATTGCCTGCTCCTTTTCCTCTTTATGGCTTTTGTCTAATTCTACATGAAGTCTCATTTACACTCGCAGGAGGTCTATGTCTGGATCTGAACTCTGTTGAGCTGGGTGCTGCACTTTCCACAAAAGCTGTGCTCTCTGAAAGAGCTTGTGTTCTAAATGACTAGTAGGAGGTAGGAGTATCTTCATTTTCTGCAGCGTTGTATAGTTGTTGATGTTTACACAGAGAAGATAGAAAATGCCAACAGATTTCAATTAATTAGCAAATTCTGATATTTTAGTGAGATTTTTTCCCCAGCTTCATGGAAATAAGAAGGACATGCAGGGCAGTGGAAGCAATGTTTCATATTTGAAGTGTAGGGTGAGATTTTAGTTTCGCAGCACAGGAAAAACGAGAAATGTGAGGATGTGATCACACCATGTTATCCTGCTATTCAGTTACTTAGTGCCATTGCAGCCTTACTACTGCAGGCTGTGATTTTTCTCAGCTGTTGAATTGAATTTTACTTCATCTGTTTTGGATGAGGTGTCACCCAGGGAAACTCACAGGGAAGACAGTAATGAGCCGGTCATAGGAAATGTTCGTCCCTTTCAGGACTGACACAACTTGGTGACAAAAGGCTCTTTAACACAAGTCGTGGGACCTGGTGTGGCAGATGAGCTGTGACTTGCTTTGCTCTGACTGCAGAGGTGGGCATGTGTGTGGATGAAGAGAGCAGCCAGGGCTCTCTCAGATCTGATGCTTCCATTCCCAACAGCCTGCAGGGCTTTCTGCAGGAAACCAGATCCCTTCTCATACCATGTGCTTTCCATTACACCCAGGGCCATCATGTTAGAGACAGGGCTGTCTGCTACAACTTTCACCTAACTTCACTGTTGTCTTTCCTCCCACCCCTATAAAGGAATTTTCCATCTGCTACTTATGCCAGGAGGCCAGATGCTTCTCCAGTAAACATTCACCTCCAGCAGAACCACAGGTGATGAGAGTAGTTCTGCACATGGGATTTCCCACTAGGTAAACCTCCCTTACCACTAGCTAAAAGCTTCACCCTGATAGAGTGGCATTGACTGCCCCTGGAGAAACCACTCTGTGCTTTTGAAGTACTGAGGCCTGAGGCTCAAGTGGAGATGAGGAAGAGGGAAAGGATGATGGACAGAAGCAGTGTTTTTTGCTTTTCAAATAATTAGGGCAGAGACGTAGGCCCTTTACTAACTGTTTTTCATTGAAAGACTTTGTGTGCAGCTGTGTGCTATTCTGATTTTCAGGGTAAATATAAAATGAAAAACATTTTTCAGGAGCTGACCCTGTGCAAATGGCCAGCACGCGATGGAGTGATTCCTTAGGTAGTATTAGTTTGCATGCTCTTGCTCTTCCAGTATGTACTCAGATTATACCAAGGCAAAGTCATTGCTTCTACTTGTGTTATCAGGTGTCCTGTTTTTCTTCATACACCTTTGTCTCAGGCCCTTTTTTCAGAGGGTACAGCGAAGTTGTCAAGGTTCATTTTCATCAGGGTTGAACTCATTTATGTGAAGGAATATCTGTGGGGCACTTATTCATTATACAAAATTCTCACACTCTCCTAATAAATTTGGCCCTAAGAGTGAGCATAGTTAAAAAGAATCTGAACATAAGCTGAAAAAAATTAAACCTTGGCCATTCCTTCCTAATGGACTGTGAACATATTAGTTATTGCTGTAGGTTGTGTTTGCTGTTCACTCTCTGGTAAAAGTGTCCATTAAATGTAAGACCTGCAAGCTCATTTTTTAGGAATTAATAGTCAACTTTGTCTTGTGCAGTCTGTAGCAGCATTTTACTTAACAGCAGATTTTTCCTTGGGCTGTGGAGGATTGTCTACCAACCCGTGCATTTCTTCCCTATTCATAGCCTGTTCACAGGGATAGAAATGGATGTCTAAAGCAATAGGAGTGAAAAGGCCAAGGCAGACGTTGGGCATGGCTTATGTTGCAGACATGTCCTTGCCTACGCATGGACTTTTTAAAAGTATATTTGAGAGGCATTACCTTTCGAGAAGAAAACCAATGTAGTGTCTGTTATCTTCATTCTGTACTAGCACACTATATCAGAGGGACAAAACTATGCACGCAATTTCTAATGTGGCCTCAAATTTGCCTGGTGGCTAGAGGTCGGCTGCTGGGTTATAGAGTTGGTCACACAGATGACAGATAAAATCCATATGCCTACCAAAGAGGGAAAGAGGGGAAAGCACAACTACTTAGTTTCCTAAGCAGTGAGTACCCAGAAATTTCATTTCCAACTCTGTCAGTGGCTCAGCACACGTTCTTAGTGCAGTCATAAGGTTAACACTTCAAAGAATGTCCATTCGTTTTGAAGGTCTCAACATCTGAAAAATCTCTTTCTTTTTTTTGGAAGTGCTGTGAACTTTTAAAACTGCTATTGGAACAAAAGATATCAAAGCAGCTTGTACTTTACTTATGGAGAGATTTGCAGTTAGAATACTCCTAATCCCCATGGTTTCCAAAATTAATAGCCATTTTTGAGAATGTTGCCTTTATCTTTTACGGGTCTGGTTTCATCCTGTACAACGAACATAGCCATGCCTTATACTTTTCATAGGTATTGCAATGTATGATTAGTGTACAGGAGTGCATCAAGATCCCTGAATGATGAAATTTTCAGATAAAATGCAAGGATAATTTTACACTATCAATAGCTTTGAGGCACTTGTTATTCAGAGATTGCTCCAGTCTCCATTCTCAAGAATAATCATGCAGCAGCTTTTTCTCAAGGAAGGTGTATGTGTTAGTGGTGCTTAGACCAGGACAGTACCCCTGGCTCATACTCACTTGTCACGTAGGGATGTACTGGAATTTGGGGGGTCACAGGGTCACATTGTGAACGGTAGTTCCTTGTTCTGCCCTGACACCGAGTGTAGCTGTAAGTCCCCCTAATGCTCAGTGCCATGAGCTCCTGTTTCCTGTGTGCTTCATGGAAGGTGTTTGCTTCTGGGGGATGAAGCTACTTGCTGTTGGTGGATCATAATCTGTTCCTATTGTGATATCACATGTGTTGGTATTCCAGCTCCAGAGTTGAAAAGGAGAAAAGTCATTATCTTGGCATTATTTTTCAGTCTGTTTCGATGGAATTCCTCCAATCTGCCCTATCAACGGTGAATGTATTATACAGAAATGTATTAATAATAAAAAAGTATTATATGTGTTTATATTCTGTAAAAAAAATAAGTTTAAAAAATCCTCTTTCTTTGCTTGTAACTTTAGGATAGTCTTGAGTACCTGACTAGCTATTAGTTTGTCAAATTAGTGGCATAAGCCAGAGCACTTAGGGTCCAGAGCCTGACTGGACATCTTTCTCTTGTTTTGCAGTGGAGCTACATCACTGTGTTTGACTACTCTCTTATACCAGTAGTCATAAGATCAAAATCAAGCCTAACCAGAAGTTTATTTTTCCCAGGATAATACTTGTGACTAGAATCTGACTTGTGCAAAAGGAGGATGTTTGCATGAGCAGAAACTCAGATACAACTGTGGAAACGGAAGGAACAGAAAGGCCAGTGTTACGTTTAACAAATGCTTGTGTCTACTGAGGTGTTAGTATTCATACAAGTTGAAACGATTTTCTGCTGCTATTTTTATTTTTTAAGCTGTTGTGGAAAAAAGTGGTGTCTTGAGTCATTCTGCTGTTTATCACCATCCAGATCAAAGGGCACAGAATTAGGTTTGTGTTTTTGCAGAGAAGATTGATACTGACACACAGCTGTCCTTTCCTCCTCCTCAGCACATCAAGACTGAATGTTTTGCAGATTATAAGCTTGGTCCTGGTGAGGAGTCTGAAATAAAACTTCTATTGTCTCAAGTGTTTTGGTGTTTGCTCTAAAGAAATCGTCAACCTTTTTTTTTTATTTTTTCTTCTGCAGGAAAGGAGGGGGATGGGGTAGTCATCCATCCATCTGTTTGCAATCTTAGTTTTAAAAGCCTACAAGTAAACAGGCCCCACAGTCCACCAAAAAACTGTGTTCATTGGCAGTCTAGAACCAGGGACGATGTATACTTCAGAATCAGTTTATCTTAAAAATTCTACAGACTGGAAAAAAAAATCAGTGATGGTGTTTACCACTTTAAAGTAAAATAATGTACCTTTAGACATCTGCACCAACAAAAATGCTTACTTCTAACAAGGCCAGAACACAACTATTTAAACTCCTCTTTGTAATCCACTCTTTCTTTCATGTCTTCTTCGGATCCTTCAGTGGATTGTGTTGGATATGAGGAACCACTGAAATACTGCTGTACTGATATGAAAGGTTAAAGAAGGTTATCTCAGAGACAGGGTGTGTGCTCAGATTTTTTTGCACACAAGGGAAAATTAGCTTAAAGAATGACAAATCTTTTGCAGGGCAACTCAATGAGCTGTGATAGATATATTACATAAGTTAAGGCTTCAGCCGTGGTGTCTACAATGAAATATTGATGGCTGAGGGGCAGTGGTGGAGATGGCTTCAGGAATGACTGGATGCTGTGCTATCTATGGCCCTAAAATGACTGCTAACCTACAATGTTGCTATTGTGATTTATGTAATGATGGAGCAACAGCAGAGAGCTGTAATGGGGTGTTTATGTGTGTGCCTGTGTGTCTGTGGCCCCCCTTAAATTTCCAGGGAGTTAATTCTATTTCCTCTGGTGTGTAGATATATTTGCACAACTGTAAAGACAGGCAATATTAAGAGCTGAGGAGAGAGCTGTAGCACATGAATAGACACTTGTTGGAATGTATTTATATGTATACCCATACATAAAACAAACAAAAATTGGCATTGTACTTGTAATTAAATTGGAGAGATATTCAGTGTTAAGACTCCAAAACAGTGTCTGTTCATAGGCATGAAAAAGCTCATTTTCTCTGCAACTGCTCGTCTCCTTTTTTCTCTTGACTTGCTCTTTATTTTAGTCCTTTTGAAGCTTCCCAGTGCAGGAGAATCAAAGCCTAAAAAGCAGGATTGCCTAACTGGAAAAGCCATAGCAGTGTTACGATTAATTTGGTTTGAGTAGAAAAGCTGCTCACAGGGCAATATTGCTACCACTAGCTGACTTGATTTCTGTGGATGGGGATGGGATCCCTGAACAAAGCATGCAGGTTGCAGGGGCTCTTCATTCTTCTGTGTTATGATGACACTGTGGTCTCCTGTAGAGAATATTGATGCCTTCATCATCTCTAAAGACAGAGGCTGTTTTAGCTGGGGAAAGTAGTAAGAGGCCTGCACAAAGACAGAGAGAACTTTAAACTCTGGAGGGGAGAGAAGGCTCTTCTGGAGTTACGCACCAGAGGAAATTCCCTGTGTGGAGTCAGTAGGCTGTCTTTACGACGTATCATTCTTTGGAGTTCTCTCACGAGTCTCTCTGGATTGGTTGCTCTCTGCTAAAATTCCTGCAGAACATTTCAATCTGTTCTTTCTTAATTTCCTCAAGCAGGCTGGTGCATTTTCTTGTTTACTTAAATCTTTGTCTCTCCATCTCAGGGTAGTTTTTTCCTCTCTGTAGCTGTTAAGTTACGCACAAGGTCAGATGATTACTCAGAACTTCCTGGAAAGACTCTTGTTTGTTTTAGACAAAAGTACTCAGGAAGTTCTTCAGCTATTCCAGCAGAGCTGTACTGGCAGCAGCCTGCCAATCCTCCAACTGCACTTACTGCATTTTCCGGAAGATGTGCTAAAATAATTTGTAGTACAGTACTAAACTCAGGGTATGTCAGCATTGTCCCATATATTTCAAACGCTGAGACTATTTTCAAGATCTCCCGCACCTCAGTTAACAGAAAAGGTCTCCTCACACTGTGATGGCAGCGTGACAGTCAGGCTTTTTGATGTTCCTCACCAAGCCTGCCATCTTCAAATTAGAATGTTCCACTACAGGCACAAATTTGATGCCTTTACAGCTCATCTTCCCCTTCTACACGCAGGCTTTCAGTCTTACTCAGTTGGTGAGGCCTCACCCTGCTTCAGATACTTCCTGCAAGGCACAGACTCAAGGACCTAAACATAAGTATATGAAAGAAGATAAAAGGAGTGGAAAAATAAAACCAAACACAGACTCCAATGGCTTAGCACACAGATTCTCTTTAGGCTCACAGCCTGGTAGCTCATTTCAAACCGCTTGAACCTACGCAATTAGGCGGAATATTTCCTGTGATGTTGGGTGATGGAGCAATCATTTTAACGTATTTATATCTTGATACTATATATGCTTCTCTTACAGCCCTCTCTGAGCAGAGACATGCTGATAGGAGTGAGGAAGCACCAAGGGGCTGTTGTGTGTTTTTTGTGTAAAGCTTTAATTCTCCAAACAGCCATCACGCTGTGGGAGAATTAAAGGCAGAAGGCAGCTCCTTCCTGATTCCAACCTCCAAGTCTTCCACACCTACACCACGAGATGTTTGTGGGAAGGAGATCTACAAGCTGTTGAATTCAGCATTCCATGTTACCTTGGAAATGATAACTCTGTAAATAAGGCCAGCCACTACCAATATGCAAGTACTACTGATGTGGCTAAATTAGTTTAGAGACTACTGGTGCATGAGACTGCTTCCAATACTGTTTTTAATCATAAGTTCAGCTGACATCTTAGCTTCAGCCACCATCAATTGTGTGACATTTTAAAAATTGATTCTGAGAGCTCCACAGGAGGGGCCTGTACTGACTCCATTGGTCTCCATGAGCTGGTCAAATATTGCTGTTGTAGACTAAACAATTTTGCAATCAACTCCTTAGTTCGCAGCGTGTGTCTGCATTCCCTCTCCAGGAAAAAAGGTGTGAGGACAGGAAGCTGTTGGTGCTGGGACCTGTGCTCAGCAACAGCAGGATTGGGAGGTCAGAATGACTTTGAGCTGTTACCTTTTTGGCAGCCCTGAACCTCACTGGGACTTCGGTATCTGAGGGAGCAGGGTGAATCTCAAAATAGACTAATAATTTCCATTAAAAAACCCAAAATAAAATAAAACCACAAAACTAAAACCACCATGGAGAACCAGTGCCTCTGCTACATGAACCACTGCTCTTCAGCCAGGTGAGTCTTGCAACCAAACAACATTTTGTGGAACTTAATCCAAATGCTTTGGGGTTGAATTGCTTTCCAAATTACCAAGACTTTCTATTTCAGCTTTTTGGCAAGTTCACAAGTGTATATTCTGTAGATACACCACTGATTTGTTTGGGTCTTTTCCTTCACAGAAAGGAGGCTACTGCCAGAAGACAGAGCAAGAGAAAATAACTTTGTGTTCAGCTCAATGAATTCAGTTCAGCTGGTACTGGAAGAGCGAGGTTTTTCCGTTTTTCCTCTCGACATGCCAAGAAGGCCTTTGCAGTAAGGACTAGGCAAAATGTAAGTGCAATTTATCATTCCTGTTGTTTTATTGTATCAGGAAGCTGAGAAACTTGGTTTTGCAAGTGGCTGTTGCTAATTCTAGATCCCCATCTTTTCTCATTGAAAGCAGGTCTTGGAAATTTGTTCCAAAGTGTCATGAAATACTCAGTTACAGTGAAGCAGTGGTTTACTTCCTCTGACAAAGTATTAGTCAAGGCTGAAATGATGAGAACTGGTAGCAGTTAAGTATGCTCTGCTCTTTAGTGCTTGAAGGTCATCAAAACTGGGTCATAACTGGTGCTATTGTAGAGCTTCCCTGGCTCACAGCACATGAGGTCAAATTCAGACCTAACTTGGCAAGTGTCTTTAGCACTGAACCTGTAAGCATTAGATTATAGTTACCATTTAAATAAAATAATCTTGTATGATTATTACAGCAAAAAACATCTGTACGTATCCTCTGGCTTTATGAAAGATCAGTGCCAAATTATAGTCATTTATAACTATTTCAAAACTGGATCCAAGCCCCACAAATATGTTCACACAGTTTATGAAGACTGTATCCAGTTAACACTTTACTTGCGTGAGAGAAAAGCTTCAACGTTTTAGTGCAAAATTTAAACATTCTTTTTGTTGGACAAGTTCTAAGAATTTCTAATGTTAGACATTATAACATTTTTTCATTCTTGTATGTGGAAGAGCATGACATCTTTCTCTAGTTCAGCTTTTTAGCCTTAATGTTTCTGAAATAGAGACATTAATATTATTTTGGATCCTTAATCAGAAACTGGCCAGACATTAACTTTCAAAGCATGACAGTAATTCTGTAATAACAGGAAAATGATGGTTAGACCAGGCAAGTAAACTTTGTAGTAAGGAGCAGATTACATCCTTGAGGAAAATAGACAGTAGTTGTGGATGCTTATATTTTGCTGTGCTGATTCTAATTCTTGCATTCATGGTTTCTAGGAGCTCAGGAGTCAGTTATGTACAGGCATTCACAGGCTTTGGCATTTAGCAGGACAGGAAAAAATCTGCCAGTTCATTTCACATGGACCAGTTCACAGTAAGACGCTGGAAGTTTACAACTTCATGACTACTAATATGGATTGGTTTCAAACCAGCAGACCAGAGAAAAAAGTGATTTGCTTTCCTTTACTAGTTCCCTTAATTCTTTCAACTCTTGCACTTTCTCTTTCCTAGACTTGATTATATTTGTCATGCAATGCATTGGTGGCTGAATGAATATGCATGAAGTATGCACCACTTGTTTAGCAGCTGAGCAATTGGTTATGAAAATTGCCTCCTGGAAACATTTTCTACCTATGTGGCTCTGTTTATGCTGTGTTTTGTTGTTTTTAACTTGCATCCCCTCCCCAGTTTAATTCTGAGTAAGTGATCCTACTAATAGGTATGCACTCGGTTTGTAAAAGCAATTTGTTTATTGTACCTGCAAATCAATAAGGATGGATTGTTTGTTTAATAAATCTTGTAGTCATCCACTCTGTAGTTTAACCTAACAAACACTGTAGTTTGCCTAACACCAGGCTGAGCCTCTTCCTTACCTGGATGTATATTTTTTGAGATTGTTATCATATTGCCTTCCTTGGGCACAACTTCTTTCCACACGCAGTCTGTGAGCATTCCTGCAAACTGCGGAAGCTCAGTGCTTCCATGTGTAGTAACCACTCATCTTCAAGTTCCTGGAAAAATAGCAAGAGGGGAATAAAGGAGGCCAGAAAAAATTACAATTGGAAATGCATGACTATATCTGTGGATATTATTTTCCTGCTATTCTGCCACTCTTTGTGTTTCACCCAGTCTTCTGCTTTTTAAGACAGGGAAAAACTCAGTGAGACAGAAGGACAATGGTAAAGGCTAACAGCTTTGGTGATAGAAGCATTATATTCTTTAATTCAGATTTCAAGTGATTTACTTGGCTTATATTTGAGCTATCATTTAATTGGTTTCTTTAGAAGACTAAGGTTATGAAAGAGGTATTGCTGAATGTTTTTGTTGTAATCGATAGTCTAAAGTTTCCCAGAAAGTCTTGGAAGCACAGGAGTTCAGTACTAATAGCCACAACCATGTGTTTTATAATCTTTCCTAGGCAGTATGTCAATCTAGGGTAAAAGGAATTCATTACAAGTATCTCAAGGAATGGCCATCCAAGTCTCACTTTTCCAGCAGCTCGGTAGTATTTACTCAATAGCAACTCATCTCAGGAGACTCCATTTTGTAGATTTGAACTTAGGGCTTTCTGTGTCAATAACCTTCAGCGTAAGCACAGAATAACATTTCTCTTACTGCTCTTTTCTGCTTCTGGTGGGGAAGCTCTGCCAGTAATGCAGAAGGGTAGTTAGCACCCCATGGCTCAGATGGCTCAGCTAATGAGTACCATTTGTGATGTCTGTGTCAGGTCTCTGAGCACTAGATGAAGTTATTTTATACTCACAGTGAAACGCTCTGTCAGAAAAAGATAATTTTGAATTACTACCAATCAGGTCTGAGCTATTGATTAAAAAGGGTAATATTTGTACGCCATAACCTCATATTAAAAGGAGGAATATGGCACTTCTAAGCAGAGGGAGTGCTAGCCTTGCTTTTGACAATGTATTCAAAAGTTGCAAAAAACCCTCAACACTGAATCTTATTTGGAGAGGCAGACAAGCAGTGATATGCTCCTAATTCTAACATTTAAGCTCACTTTGCTTCCAGATTTGTAGTCTTTGTGCTTTATTCTGTCAGGTAACATGCAAGGACTAGATTTTTCAAAACCACAGGTGAGCTACAAGGGATGAACTCTGCAGTCCTTTTCTGTGTGATGCAGAGTTTTGGAAGTCTAGCAGTTGCTTAATACTTCCTAAAATAATGATTTATAGACTAATGATTTATAGCTTCCTGTAGTTACCAATTTTTGTCTTCATTTTTGTACTGTGAATTTTCAGATCTCAAGGAGATTATTTGAGGGCAGTTCTTTGTTCTTGGGTTATTCTAGCACAGATACTATGTTGTCAAACAGCTAATTTCATTGGTAAAGAGAAGCTCTAAATTTACTGCGTAGGCTTTTTAACAGAGACTTGCCAGCCTAATCTTGTGAAACTAAGACATTTGATTAATTCTGCTGCTCATTGGAACTGCCTTATCTTTACTGTGTTTGACATTTAACAGTTCAGTTGAATTTGCCCAAAAGGATGGGGGGGAGGGGTGGGGAGAGCAAAGCGGAGAGGCAGCTGAAATCGACTTTCTTGCTAAATTCAAACACAGCTTTAGCAGAAACAAGTCATTGCCAAGACGCAGCAGCCACTATTACTTGCACTGGTAAGAAGAGCAAGCAGCAGATATCATTCAGGTAAAGAGAGAGTGGTCTGTAGTCCTTGCTGGGCTCACTGAAGACAGACAAAACCAGAGCGGGCCTGAAATGGCATTTGTTTTATGCCATGTTTTATGGCTGCTGTTCTGGACAGTCAGTGAGCATGACAAGAGCAAGAGAGGGACCTGTGCTGAGCTGAGCTGAGATCCTCACAGCAAAGCTGCCTCTCAGCCAGAGGTGCTGGTGTACGGTCTGCTGGACTGCTGCCTTCCAAACACTTCCTCAGCCGTGGTTTCATTTGTTCACGTGCGAGTGTCTCTGACCAACCCTGTTAAAGTTTCAAGAGGGCTTTTTGAAGTTGGTTTATAATCAGAGATATCTTCTTAGCCTTCTCTTGGTAAGGTGATAAGGAATTCTTCAAGTCCTTTTCCATCTGGACGGCAGTTGTTTGAATCACCAATTGTTACCTACCCTTTGGAAGAACCTCTTTTACTGTTTCCATGACCCAGACTTGAAGCTTAGTTCTGTTTGACATACTTACAATTATTACCAAGGAGTTTTAGGGCAGAATAAGAAAGAGAAACTTTGCATTTCTACAGGAAGGCATTTCCTGTGTGTTTGATTCAACATCCAGTAACTGGAGTTATATGAACAAAGAACAAAACTATAAATTTGCTAATAATCTTTTCTATCAAAACGCATTGTATCTGCTTTTGAGTAAAGTCCTAACTTTTGTTTTTCAGTTCTTCAAGAAAAAAATAGTTTTTGTTAAGTTAAAACTGTTGGGATTTTTAAAAATTTTTTATCAAAAAGCTGTAGAAAATCTAGATGACACTACTTCTTGTGGTTTTTTTTTTTGTTTAGGCAAAGGTAGAGGATTGAGGTAGAAAAAGAAGCAACATTATTTGTTCACTATTTTAAGAAATGTAAGCTAGACTTCAAGAATAACAGCATCAGTGGGGTCTGTCCTAGTTACGGATTCTGTTTGTATTCCCCTCTGTACCTGTTCTGACACCACAGGTGTCACTATTTTTTGAGAAAATATGGATATTAAAGTAATTTAATTATTTGTTTACAGATCCTAAGAACAAGGAGTACCATCCTTAGAGGAAGCACACCCTGGCACTAAGCCAACATGCCTTAGAATGAAGTCTTCTGGAGGGTTGGGCAGTGTCCCAAGAGGCCTCAATAGTTTTTCGTAACGTATTATACCAACACTACCACCTACAGGAGTTCGGCAAAAGGGATACAGCATTTTACAAAAATGCAAAATAGAACAGAAATCCAGGCTCTTTGAATATTGTCTGACCTTCCTCAATATCCAGCATTCTGGGGAAAATCCTTAGCTATATCAGGAACAATTAAGACTCAACTCTTGCCCCATGAATCCAAACATTTCTGTGGAGAACCATACTTTGAGAAAGGCAGCTCTTGTTGCATTGTTACGCACTGTGCTAGAAATTTAAAGTCTCTTGTTCTTCGGTCTTAAGTGTAAGTGAGAATGTATGATTAAAGTTTAAACCTCACAAACATCCATAGATCAGAGGCACATCTGCAGAAAACCTTGGCTTAGTTTGATGTGCACATTTCTTTTTTTGGTTTATGTATAGGCATACAGCAGTACCAGTATTTTAGCCTGTGTGGAAGCTGTATTACTTGCACAGATGTTGTATATATTTCATTGCTTTTTAGTAAGCTGCCATTAGGCCAGGACAAACAGAACTGTCTGAAAATAGATGGAGGCCATTGAAAAGAAAATACTCATTACTTGTGGTATCCTTCAGTCTTACTGGACTTTGAGGGATTCTGTTTCCAGTCATCCACTATCATTGCTTACAGTATTCCAAATTATTTACCCAAAGAAAGGAAATTGTGAAGCTGTAGCTTTGCAAAGTATTTACGCTGAATAAATGTCAAGTTACATTTCCTCATTTTATCACTTTCTTGTCAGTCATTGCCAAGCTGGGAGAGATGATCCATGAATAGCAGACAAGTATAAATTTGCATCTGTAAAAGAAAGAAGTACTAAACATTCTTGTCCTGGGTAGTAAAGCACTTAAAATTGTGCTCAAGCTCAGTGGATTTCAGTGAAGCTTAGCTGCAGAAAAGCAATAGGCATAGTTGCTTAGCACCCCATGGAATCCACTTTTCAATAAAATGCACAAAAATGCCAATTACATCATGACTATCCAATTTATCAGTGAGAAATAAATGTATTGAGAGTTGCCATGGCTTCTATTCCATGTTGTCTCATATCCTCATCGGCATTTTAATTTTGTCTGACATGTAGCAAAAGCTTAAGTTTCTGAGGTCATACCTATGAGATTTTCTCCAAATGCCCTGTGTTTGCATATTTAGATCCTCCAAACTTACTAGGAGTTTCATTCTTGCTTTAACTAGCACATTTCAAGCTTAGTCCACTGGGAGTGTCATCTCTGGAAGCAGTCAGAGCCTATCTACAATCCTGACTTTCAAGTGTTTGGCCTGAATAAGAGAACGTTTGGAACAAGGTTCCTGCTTGGCATGTTGACCATGGAGTGGAGAGGCCAGCCTCCGGAGCTTTACTTGCCTGATGGCTATTGTAGTAGCTGGCTGCGCTTCCCAGGTGGTGAGGAGTTTTCAGTGCGGGCACTGCTCAGAAAGAACGTTCTGTTTATTAAAGGAGGTTGGAGGCACCTGGGGAAACAGGGCAAGAAAGCAATTGATTTTAATATTTAATCCATAACTTCACTGCTCTCTTTTCTTTGGCTCTTCTAGCTTAACTATGATGCTTTCAGATGTGTTTTCTAGCTAAAGAGATAAAATGAGAACTTTTTAAAAACATGTGAACTGTGGAAGGAGGCAACAAAAATCTATAGGGGAGTCAGCCAGCAAGACTCAGGGGCTGAGCTTAGATACATAGGCAAAACTCATAATAAAACGTTAAAATAGAGAAGTAAAACTGACTTGCCCAGAACTGTTGAACAATACTTCCTGTCATCTCTGAGAAAAGCATTGACACCAAGCAATAGAACGTAAGGTTACTGGTGGTCATCATATCTATAAAGGAGACTTGAACAGCTCTAGATGACTGTTGGACATTGTAGAAACAAGTTTTCAAGCTACACATGAAACTACTGCTGTGAGATATCAGAGGAGTTCTAGAGAGTCTCTGCTCTGATCTCCAAGCAGTAGTGTTTGGGAAGCTTGTCTTAATTAAAATTTCAGACAGAAGCAGACAAAAAACCCCCAAAACCCCAAACAACCAAAACCCAAAGGCGTGAAAGAGAAAGAAAACCACTGAAACAATTGTGTCTGCAAAGTCAGACATCCAAAAGGTCACAGTTCTTAGTTCTTCCCCAAGGTCCCTTGGGTGTTTAAACCTAGTATTTTCACAATCTTCTCTGTATTAAACCTTGTAAACCACTTAAGACACTTAAAATGAACAGTGCAGTGTCAATTTATCTGTCCTTGGTGTTAGATGTTAAGCTTCAGGTTGACACATATTGCTTCACTTTATAACCTGGACTGAAAAGTTCTGATATGAAAAAGATAAAAATTAATAGGTTTACTCAAAATAATTAAAAATGAGCAGTCGAATAGTAATAATTATAACCTTGGAGACTCATAATTAAAGTTTGCCATCATCTGAAGATTATCTCCTCCTTTGCTTTTCCCATGATAGGTAAAGTACGGCTTTTTAAGCAAGGGGATAACTAGCTCATTCTCCTGGGCCTTTGGCTAAATAATATGTTGTGGATCTGAAATACCCACATGCAGACATCACACACTGCATGACAGTGCTGAAATAATTTTTATACCTTTTTTTTTGAGAGTAGTTGACTTGAGCAAGTTTTTCTATTGGTGTGTTACAGGTTTGCAAAGCACAAAAGGACCCTGGCCTTTTTGTCAGTACTTAACAGAAGCAGCATGTTTTGCTTTGGGGAAGACAGTTGACACGTTCTGCATCTGGTCAGATGTTTGCAGGATCAGGCCTGAGTAAGCTTCTTTTCTTTTCTTTTGTTGAGTTTTTTTTTTCTGTGTATTACCATAATTAGAGTAGGTGAAAGGATGGAATACCATCTCCATGCGTGCTTTGCCTTTTCATAAAAAAAGAAATACATTTGTCAGTCCTTCTCAATCTACCTCTATTTAGATTATAAGAATGAGTTAATCGAATACATGGTTTCCTTAAGGTCTCTAAAACTGGCTTTGAAATTGAGTATCAAACACCACCTTTCCTAAACACATTGTGCGATATTTAGTCTATTTGCAAATGTAAATGCACTATATTTATTTTCTTGACCTCTAAACTTGCACTGAGTTTTGTAGGTGGGGCCTTACAAAGTATGATTTTCTTTCTGTGCTGATGGAAAACTGATCTGTTGGCCAGCATTAATGCCTCAGCATGATTTTGCAGCTGCATCTCAGCTACCAGCCAAGGACTTCACAAGAACCAAGAATAGATCTGACAGTTTGCCTGCCTGAGGGATGGCCCTCTTACAGGACTCATTATAATGAAGTGTCCTAAATGTTACACTGTTGTCCTTTCTTGTAGCACTTTGTCTGTTTGCTAAGCAATGCCAGAACTCTGAGTTGGCTTCCTAATTACAGACAAAATCAGTAAGGGAGAGTCTGAGTGATAGTAACGTATTTTTTGTATGTATACTAGGGAAATGTTCCTGGAAAAGGAGAGATCACAAAAAAACACAAACACTTTCTCAGTAACATGAGCTCCAAATTGTTCACAGAGAGTGAGTCTGGTTCAAGAACTGACTCTAAACCGTGAATTTAGAGAGCAATCTAATTCTCAAGCAGCTTGCACACCTTCATCTCCAAGGTGCACTGTTTCTGTGTAAAACTTAAATAATATAGATGAGCAGCAAAATAGCAGCTTTTCCTAAGTTTTTGCAGCAAGGACACCCTTCATACCAACAGTTGGCATTGACATTAATTAAGTACGGTGACACGTGACTTGGTGGGCACAGGGTCAGACCTTGTCATGCATCACCTACTCCACAGAAACAGTCTGTGCACACTCCGATTCTCAACAACCAAGAGAAAGAAAGCTGGGGCAGTCTGGCCCTACCTGGGCAGAAGTCAGGGGACCCTTGCCTTACTACAGCTGAAAGCTCCATGTGATCAACTGATAACCAGCTGCTGGTGCATGGTACCTCATGCATATGGCAGAAATCAAATGAATCTGTAGCCTGAATTTTGTGTATGGCAATGCAAAAGGCTCAAGTGCCTGATTAAAGACTTAAAAGATGGTTCATGACCACTCTGTTTGGTTTAACAAAATTAGTGAGTTTTGATAGCTTCATTTTAAGATTGTGAACAGCATTAACTAGTGGTGTGGGTTTGGTGAGGTTTTGAGCTGTTTCCACCAGCTTTACATCTATGTGAGGTCAAACACCTCCACGTGGCGAAGTTAAATCCCAGTTTACACAAGACTGAGGTCAGAATCACGTAGTCTGTGTGAGTTAAACGGTGTATGTAGTGACTTTTTGCTATTTTTAAGTCATTTGAGTCATATATATATACTGACTGTGGTGCTGTATGTGGCAATTAGTGAGATCTTTAGCCCTATTTATCTGTTGATGTTAAGAGAATGCAGAAAGAATTAAAAGGTAGTTTGAAATGGTACTAATTTGCTTGTTCCTCATTATTGCAGCTCATAAAGATGTTGATTTGCATACTAGATATATTCCTGATTTGTGTTTTAAGGTTATTTCATTTCACGTTATGCTTGCAATGCAAATTACCTTTGTATATGGAAGAATACTCCGCCCTCTGAAAAAAAGGCTAGAAGATAGTCTTTTGGAAGGGCAGGCTGCAGGTAATATTTTACAATAGCTATGTTTTTTTCTGTTCTCATTTTTAATTGTCAGTGAAAGAGAAAGCTCTTCTTGAAGCCTAATGTGTAGCTCTCTGCTGCACCGCAGCAAACTCTTCCAACAGCAGCTGAATTCTTTCACACGACCAGCACCAGGCAGGGAGCAGGGGAAAAATACATTAAGTCAGTTTCATGAAAGTGGACTTCACCAGAGGAAAGAGGGTAGGATTAGACTGGGTAGAGTTATAAGTGTTTGGGGAAAAAATATTAATCCCCCCAACTGGGAATGAAACTATGCAGGCAATCTTAGTTATAATTACTACTCCACTCTTAACTATAATGATGTTGGGATTTATGTAGCACTTTACATATGTGAATTGCTCATCAGATTGCTAATTGTCTCATAACATAGACAGTTCCTCGCCTGAATGTGGCTGCAAAAGAGTGCAAGGTTCTTTCAACAATGTCACATACAGGCAGCTATTACAGTTTTCCTTTTGTGTCCTAAAGAGATTATGCTTTTGTGACCACACCATACATCTTTATCTGTGTGCCGGCCTAATAACGTCAGAGCACTTTTAGCCAAGTATGACAGAGCATTAGAGGTCCAAAAGATTCAAATTTCCCAAACATTTTAGGGAAAGAGAAGACTAAATTCAGGAAAGAGACTCAATTACTATTTCCACTGAGGGAAAGCCTGCAATGTTTCGTGTTTTCCATGGGATGTCAGAGAGTTTTTCTGTCTGTGCATGCTGCAGACAGGTAAACACCAGGAAACTCTTCAGTCAGTTTTCACACCAGAGAATCCAGTCACAAGACAAAGAGCGACAGGAAACCAGATTTCATTGCTTGAAATATGGTGGAGTAAGAGTTAATTACGGCTTTTCAAAACATGATGATTTTGAAGCAGCTCCCCTCCTGTGAAAAAGCAGAGAGAGGCAAGGAGACAGAATTCAGCCTCCACTTTTTCAAACTTGCAGTAAATTTCTTTCCTTGTCATCCAAAATGTGTTCGTGAAAGGAACTGAGGCTCTGGAAAAATTAGCTGAAAAGACGTTTTCCTGTTGGAACATGCTATTTAACTGAAACACATGCCATTTTCAGCACTATTGGATGTAAAGAAATTGTAAAGCAAATGTCAGTAAGGCTGTGCCTCGTTTGCTTTGAAATTTTTCTTTTGTTTGCAATATATTTTGTATTGTGTTATACAGTAAGGAAAACATATAGGAAAAACTTCTAAATTTAATCAAAGCAGAACTTTTTGAAAAGGCAAAAGGGGGTCAATTTAGATTCCATGAGAAAATGAGTTTTTCTTTCAGGTTCAGAAGAAAAATAAAATTCAGAAAACTCCAATTTCCTGTAGATTGCAATTTTAGTTTCTAATTGCAACCACTATCAACCATTATGACTGTAAGGAGCCTCCTTCCTGAGCACTCTATCTAGAAACGTGTCTAATTCTTTCTAAATAATTTATATCTTATCTTTAATGAATTTAATGATGGAGGTCTAGCAAACTTTCTAGTCTAAAGACTAACGTGATTGTTTTTATCTCTCTGTGTTTTCTCATGGCACTGGACATGAGCTGAAAAGGCTGTTTCCATAGCTAAAAAGTATATGCTAAGGGGAAAAGAAATGTGTATAAGAGTTCAATTGATAAATTCTGGGAATGCAACCATAGACCCAAGTATAGGACGATTGGTCAATTTTTTTGATGTCTTTTTTTTTCTGAATTAAACATATGCTTTGATAGTAATATCACTGTTACCAAGATTTTGTTTCTCAGTACAATTCAAAGAGTGTTTCTGTACAAATACACTATTTTCTTGCTTTAGATTTTCTTAACAGAGTTGTAACAGTGAGGAACTCTTATGAATAGAATAACAGAGCAAGAACATTGACATGCAATTTTTAATTATTTTTCTTTTTTTTTAGTTACATTTTTAAAATTTTGATGGCAGAAGCAACAGTTACTAAGTCCATGCTAAAAGCTATTTTAAAACTGCAAAATCTTGAACAGGCTTCAAAAAGTTTTCTTTTACTTGGGTTTGTGTATATATATCACAAAGTAGTGATGGTGGCACTGCAAGCCTCTGTAAACTTCTAAAAATCAAGCACTTTCAAATACAGTGATTACTCTTTCTTGAAGCTTTAGAAACCAGCTGCAATGATACCAACTTGCTCAATTTTGGTAGTGTCACGTGAAAACTGAAATAATAAAGATGTGCTGAACTTCTCTACTAGAAAAGGATGCTTTGTCACAGAAAACAGTTAAGTTCAGTTCAATGTATTTAGCATTGAACGAAGAAAATGTGCTGTTAAGGGGACATAATCCTATATTTGCCTCAAGTTTATGTAAGAAAATATGTTAAAACCAAGTGGAAGCTTATTACTTTATGGTTGAGGATTTTCTCTGTCTGGGAGAAAGAGTGAGAATGGAAAGAGAAAAATAATAACCTGTGGAACTCTAAATTGTCCTGGGGATTTCATTCTCCCAGGCACCACATTAGTGCCAGAGGCTCTGATTTTTTTCCTTTCTGTTTTACTAGACCATTCCTGTCAGTGTCTCCGGGTTGCCCAGTTTTGGGGGAGAAATCAAGCTAAAATAAAGCAAGAAGATGGTGAGACTAGGCAGTAATTCTGCACGCTTAACTGTAGTTATTTAGAAATTACCAAGTCAGTTGTGTGAGTGTAGTCTGGCAAAGTGCAGCAGCAGTCACTGGCACAGGAGAGCCGGTTTGTGCTGCAGGTATGAAGGGAGATGGTTCACTTTTTCCACCTGTGAGCTGTGGAGAGCTGCGTGGGACACTGCCAGTGTGGTCTGACCTGAGTAACGATATCTGGAAACTGTGAGATCTGATTTGGTACGAACCCCGCACTCGCCTCCACTGTCACTTCATTACTTTATTAGTCACCCAGGGCTGGATTGCTCATGGGAGCCTTGTGCAGTGGTAGATCAGAGGTGCTTCGTGGTGCATGTTGAGTTGACCCTGAAAGGAATTGAGTGCTGTGGCCTTAATTCAGCCTAACACATCAATATGTGTATGAATTTAAATTTTCAACTCCACTCACTACTGGAGGGGAAAGTTAAGGACTTTGCACCCTGCACAAAACTTCAGTAGCTCCACCTGTAAATATAGAGGACAAGTGGAATTTTGCTAGTTAGACATCTGAGAGGAGCTGGACTTCCAGGTGTCTTTCTGAACCAGAAGCCTAGACTAATAAAATATATTGCACCTGCATATTTACAGTCTCGACCTTTGCTGTTACCATCTAGCTTTTCTCACCTCCCCTGGCATTTTTCACCAAAGAAGGAATACTATTAGTCTGCTGCAGCTTCCTATCCTACCCAGAAGTGTGAAGGAAGTGTGAGTTTCACATGTGAAAACACACTGCACTGATGGTATGACAAGTGTCAGTGGTGGTAGTGTGAGAGAGGCGAGGTAAAGTGGCTCACTGCATGGCTGCAGAGGTGGACAGCTTGTGAACTGATGTTGGACATTCATCACCTGACTCCCAGCATTGGGCAGCACGCTCTGTGCAAATCACTGGTCATAAATAATTATTAATAGTAATCCACTGTAGCTGCAGAGTTCAGATGTCAATATTAACAAAGTGAAACTAGCAGCGGCTTTCGCTGTGAATTAAGTGTTGACCATGGCAGTTGATGTTAATCAGCTGTGAATAGCAGTGAGGTCAGATGCATGCAAATGAAAAAGATCTTTCTCATCTGTAGCTTATGGCTCTTTTGCCAGCTATCTCATTTCTTTCTAATGTTTACCTTTTGTCACCATCCAGTTGGTAGGTAGAGTGGTACAGATGGGTCTGAGTAAGAGCTCATGTGCCAAAAACAGCTTCTCCTGCTTTCTTCTGGAAAAGGAGCAGTATCATCAAGAGCGTGCTCTGCAGTAAGGCAAGAGTGCTGGGTGGCATACTGGTGAGACAGAAATTGCATATAAATTAGTTGAAGTGGGTTATTTTCTGGGAAGTTTCAATGTGTGAAAATGTAGACCTCTGTGGATGTACAGTACAAGAAGAATAGAGAATTCCTGTAATAAAAAGAGAAACTATCTAACCCATTTTTACTAGGCAGTTCGTCAAAATCCACAGCAATCTGGGGTAAAATGAAAGATTAATGTTAGAATCAGGCATTTCCTTGCATGTAATCCTGCTTACTTACAATGAATATTCATGGTGGCTTTATTCATAATTCAATTTTATTTTCTACCCAGCCCTTATCAGAGAGCATTTTGGTTTTTTCTCCCCATAGGATTTCCTTGGGGCCACATTTCCTGAGAGTGTGCTGCCCGTCTTGCTGAGGACCAGAGAGGGTCGTGGCTTAGATCAGGCTGTGCTGCTGCTGCAGTAGAAGTAATGGTGGGGGTTGAGAAATGGGTACAGGAGCTGCATCTTTCTTACTCCGTCATGCAAATCATGTAATAGTCTATGGCTTTCTGCTGCATTGTTCTCTGCTGCTTTGGTGATTTCCTGTTTCACTTTCTGCCCTTTTTTATGACTCATGTACAGCTTTGTCTCAGGCAGTGGCAGACCTTATAGATTGTGTTAAGGCTACATGAACACAGTGCAGTCTTAAATGGGAGGTGAGACTCTTGGGAGATTTTGTTACAACCCTACAGAAGCAGGTGCTTAGTTCTGTGGGACAGCAGCCTCAGCAAGGTCAGTTTACTCTGAGAAAGCAGATGCAACAAAAAACAGTAGGGAAAAAATTATATTGAGAAACCTGTCTGATAGATCATTTAATCAAATGAGAGGGAGATTTTCCCAGGCTAACTGTGTGGATGAGTGTGTGCCCGTATGATTTGAAGAACTGCTGGTGTCAGCTAAGGCTTCAGGGGTCTGGGAAGTTGTATTTTGCTGTCCTTCAACCTATGCTCACCTTCCCAAGAGCACAGTGGAGCTATCTGACCTGCTATTATTGCTAACAGATGCTTTTGTTTCAAAGACATACATTTCCATCACCAGTTGCTGGCACTATCTCAGTTTTCTGGTTGCAGGTGTGCTCAACTAATAAAAAATTCATCCCTTCTAAATACGTTGTACTGTGCGGAAACTTGACGTTTATATACTGATGTATTGTATATTGGTGTTTTGCTTTTTCCTGTGATGATATTCTAGAAGCAAATGCAGGTGAACAGCACTACTACCTACACAAGTTCATTACTGAAATTTGAGTGAAATCCTCATGCTCAGCAATTCTCTTTCCCAGAATCTTTTCTGTTCAGCCTCTATGGAGGGCCTCACAAGCTGTAAGGAAGGCTGACTGGCCTTTCATCCATTGGGCAAGTGGGTTCCAAAGGAAGTTTGGATTTTTTCCTCAAGGGTTTTGCTCCTGTGTCTTGGATGTGTGTATGTGTGCGTGTGCGTGTGTGTGTGTCAGAAGGGAAGGGTACTCTTTTGTGGCTGCCCCTGTATGGGAAGGCACTACTGCTCGCTGTGGACAACAGCCTTCAGTCAGGCTAAATCTGGAAACAAGACAATATAATTGTTTTTTAAAAGCACTGTATTTTGAAGAACTTGCCGCACCGAGCTGAGACTGCACTGGGAGGAGAAAAACCTGGAGGGTGCATAATGTTATTGGAGTATTTATTTTTAAGGGGTTGAATTCTGTCCTCAGCCATAAGGTAGGACTGCCATCTGTGTTTGAGGCACACAGAAGCCGACTTTGGCAAGGTTTCTTTGTTAAATAGTGGCAGAAATGCCCATTCAAGTCTATAATATTTCCCTTTCCTCAGAAAAAATCAAACGCAGACTGCCATCTCCTTAATCATCCTTGCTATTGATCTTTAGAACGTGGCTTTGAATGCCACCATCAGAGGCATCACAGACAAAAGCATTTTCTCATTTTCTCACAAAGGAGATTTTTCAGGCACTGTGATACAAAAAGTTAAAAGTCTAGAAGAAATGTTTAAAGATAGTGTAATTTCATTTGAATTGGCTCAGTTACGGAAAAAGGTTCTTCATTTTATGAGACCATCATGTCTATTTCAAGGATCAGTTGAGCTTTTGAGACTTTGGCCCTTGAAGAAAGCATCACCACAGGAAGCATTGTTCAAGGCTACGTACCTTACGAAAGCTTTGGGATCCCTATGGCTACACATCACCAGTCCACCTTAAGTGATGCTACCTGTTAAATTGATGATTCCCCAATTTTAGCAGAGTCAGATACATCAGGATACACCTGCACATCAGTCTGGAATGTCCCATATAGACTTCATGGAATCAAAGGATCAATTAGGTCAGAAAAGACCCGGGAGATATCAGTTCCAACCTATGACCTAACACCACCTTATCAGCTAAACCATGGCACTCAGTGCCACGTCCAGTCTTTTCTCCAACACCTCCGGGGATAGTGACTCCACCATCTCCCTGGGCAGCCCATTCCAATGCCCAATCACTCTTTCTGTAAAGAAATTTTTTCTAATGTCTAGCCTAAACTTCCCCCAGTGCAGCTTAAGACTTGAAGCCAAATCCCACGGTTTATGAAGCACAGTACAGGAGCCAGTGTGGTACAGAGAAGGGGTTATCATTTTGTTCTCTTCTTCCTGGGACAGAATAGAAATTGCAACAGTTCTTGGCATATTTCAGAAAATCCAAAAAGTATTCATTATCTCACATCAGCTGGAAGAGTACACTGTGCTCCATTCTCAAATACTCCATGTTCAAACTCTTCTCCATCTCCTGCCATAGCCAGGGCACCTCTTCTTAGGGAGGAACTTTATTATTCTTATACTGCTTGAGGATCCTTTCGTGGCAGGCAAACCCTTTCCTTGTGATAGGACACAGCAGTAGTACAGAGAAGAAAGAGTGTGGGGTTAGGGTCTGACCCTTCAGGTGTGGTTATAAGCTGTAATTCTCTGAGTAGTTGCCTCAGCCTTTATGGGGTGCTTTGAAATCAATGATGATTGTATGTAAATGTAGGCTTCTGCCCCTCTTCCTAAAGTTTAGTATGCTTTTCATTTGATCATTTTAACTTTATAGATTTCTTTTTTCAATTAAAAGAATGATAATCAAACCAGATAATGGCTGTGCTTTGAGAGTTTGCTTGATGGCTGGCATGGTCCTTTGGCTTTGCATAAAGTGTCTTTTTCCAAGGTCTTTTGAATTGGACTGTTTACTAGTGGCTGCAAGAGCTCAGGATTCAGGCAATTGGTTACCCCTGCTTTAATCTTGTTTCTGAATGTTTCTGAATGTTTCAATTAGCATTTATCTGAATCATTTTTCATTGTGAATTGTTTCAAATGAGTCTGTAGAGTCCCATAGCCTTGCAAACTGCTTTCATTTAGAACGGCAACTTTATAAGGACTTGCCCGGAGAGAACAAGAGCAAACAAGGGGAGAGACCCTTTCCTTCAGAACTTTCCTGGGTTGAGTTGAGTGTTAGCCACCAAAGCATGTAATTTTAAAGACATACAGAAACAATCAAAGCCTAGCTTAACTTTACGGTTAGATCCCAACCTTCCTAACAGCAGACTCAGGCGTGAATGCCACATGTTGTTATGCTAAAGAGTTTGCTCAGAAGCTGCATTTGCATGCACTGACCCCTAAAAAATTCACTAGAGGTCCCATCTGCTTCCTGCTGTGACAACATAACATTGTCTGAGGGAGCGAGAAGATGAGCTTACATTTCCTTGCCAGCACTTGAAAGCTGTTAGAGAAGACATGGAGAGATATTCGGGTCACATATTGTAGTTCCATTCTCCTACATAAGATCAAGAAAGGTCTCTATGTACGGAGAAAAGCCTGAAAACCCCCCACCAATAAATTATTAACTGAGATTTCGCATTGGTGCTACCTAAAAGAGTGCTTGGGTTCTGCATGACCTCCATGGATGTGTAATTAAATTATAAATGGTGTGCTCTCCAGTCTTCTTTAAGGACTATGTGTTTCGGAACAATTAAGGCTAGTCCAGAATATGTCAAAACTATCCTAATAAGTTTGAAAGTGGTGTAGTCCTACTCACAATAGCTTTCTGTTGCCACACCACCTGTTTAATGCAGCAGCATGTAACACTGCATGGGTTAATTGAACTTGGATTTTAGACCCATGGCTCTGTCTGCCGTGGCTACAGTGGAAAGATCCTGAGCTAATGACTGTAAAGCTAGCAACATCATGTTACTGCAGCCACTGAGGTGTAGGCTCACCTTGAGAAAAGCTTGGGCAGAGGATATGTAATAAAGAATTTATTGAGGAAGTTTTTGTCCATCTGGTTGCAAACTCTAATAGCTGTGATGTGGAGAAATAAGGCTCATTATAAGCTGATTTCATTTAGGATATAAGTGAGTGGGACATCTGAGGTCTTACAGTTCCAAGACATATTCCTGTGAAGGCAGAAACATGATTATCTGTTGTGCCCTGTTTTGCTCCTTTTTAGGCTCTCAAACTCCTAAAAAAAGGGACATTTTAAATGGGACAATTTAAAAAGGGACAATTTAAACATTTTAAAATGTTCCTATGCAACAGACGGTTACTTGTGCTGATCTTACCTCTGTAACTATGTTTTTCCATTACCACAGCCAGGCTGGTAACCCTAGGAACAGGAGTCTTGGTCTGTTGTGAAGTGCTTTGCCTACTGACGGACTGTTCTACTTGATTGACAAACTCTAATTTTGTTTCTTTCCATGAAAAAGACAAATTGCAAAAGCAACCCTTTAATAAAAAAAACCTTCTTTCTTCTGTAGCTTTCTGTCACAGGAGATGACAAGCTTTTTTCTACATGGGCCTCTAGAGAGAGCACAGAGCCAGAGGCTGACTGACATTGTGTGGGAATAACAACCCCAAAGGGTAAAATGTGAAGTTGTCTTAACAAAATTTGCCAGTAGCACTGTGATCCACAAAAGACTTGCCAGGGACGAAGAGGAGGTACAAGGAGCATTTCCTTTCCTGTTCCCGATGGACCTGTAGGAGATGCAATGGTAGGTGTATCAACTGCTCGGTTATGCTGGACTTTTCTTCCTTGTCATGAAAACACTGCCAACCACAAATTCCATAGGGTGCCTGGGAAGTATAAGTATTTATACCAGGCTGAAAGTAACTTCATTGACCATTAATCTCTCCATTTCTGGATCTTGCTGACTGTTAAAGAGCCCAGATTGTGTTTTTAAGTGCAACTACCAACTATAGGACTGATAGCTTTTTCATAATCCAAGCATTTTAACTTCAGATATCCTTTAAACCACAGGAGCAGATGATTTCATTCAAGAAAAACCTTGGGGTTTTTCATGGAAGAGAAGAAAAAGAAGAGAAACTCAAGAAAAATATAGTAGAACTGTAATTGTTCTAAACCAGAATATTTTCCAAGAGGCATCAGTGCCTTTTGAGGCATATCCAAGCTTAGCAGAACCCTTTGGAATGTGCTTCATTGTGAGATTGCAGTTTTATTGAGGTCTTTGTCCAAAAATTAAGATAAGCCAGAACGTATTTTTCCTTTAGTTTCCTTTAGATTATTTTCCAGTATTCTTCACCCAGATTGCTTCATTACGCAGGTTGTTTTGTCCTAAGCACTCATCCCTGAAGGATTTGAGCAGCAAAGTGGGAGCTTCCTGCAGAAAGAAAATAAGTGAAATAAATGTTTTTTCTTACTTGCCCATGTCCTTTTTTTCTGTAACAGATGGAGCAATTTAGAAGTATAAGTTTAAGACATCACTTAAACCAGAAACAAAGAGTATCTGCACCTTATTAAAAAACGTGATATTTTGAAACTTCCTAGCTAGACACTCACTTGTGGAATTTGTGCATCAAAATATTATGGTATGTTAGTTTCCAAAAGGAGAAAGCATACAGCAGTCACCTGGTATGACTCTGCTGGAGAGGAGGAGTAAAGAGGTGTTTCTGATGGTTGCCATGAGAAGGTGAGGGTGCACAATTACCCCACTGCTACTCTAAGGGATTGTGATTATGTATGGAGACATCCTGGAGCAGGGGAGATCGGAAATGCACTTGCTAGGAGGCTGATGGAAACACATGCAGAGAAAATTATTCACTCCCAAAGTCACTGATTGATATAAGCTGGGAAGAGTGGTGGGTTTTTTCTCCTGAGGGTCACTGCAGGCTATTTAAGGCACACAGTACCTGTATGCACAAACATGCAAGAATGTCCAGTTATCCTGTACCTATTGCTCTTCTCTGTCTTTCAACTAAAATTGCCAAGGCAGTTGTCAGTGCCGCTCCAGGTTGTGAACCTCTTCGAAGATAATGAAGGAAACTTTGAACGTGGTGCAGCTCCCCAGGGCAGTGCGTTGAAGGTTTAACGCATTCCTGGCAGCCGCGATGCTGGAGAGACACAGGGTGTTCTCCTCATAGCTGGAGTTTCTCAAGGACTGTGGCTTCATGCCAGGTCACTGTGCTGGAGGTTTGATAAGAGAGACAAAGCCAGATCAGCATTTGTCCAGATGGGATTGAGTCTCTTGCCAACTGGAGATCACGGAAAGCGTTATTCATGGATGCTGCCAAGATCAAACTTAATGTTTTTTGAAGAATCCAGGACTACTTCTAAGCTAAAGATTCATCTGCTATTGCTGTGTTCATGCTGTGGGGCTTTAAAAACTCGTGGTTGTTTCATATTGTAGAGCTACTGCTATCTGATGTGTAATCCAAGTCAAGCAGTAACATAGCTATGCTTGGTCACTGGGATACAAAGATGCCAAATCTAACAGGCTGAGTCTAAAAGCTGTGTCTTTGTTTTGATTTAATTTTGAAAACTGAGTTACTCATAAGTGCAAGAAGTCTGTGGATAAGAGTGGATTCTGAAGCTGTCTTTACTGAAAAAAGTCATAGAGTAACTAATTCAACCATGTCCTTGTCAATAGAGGCTTTATATTCCCATGTCAGAGAGTCTTGCTGATTGTTCCAGTCATTTGCGAATTTTGTTGACAACAGTTATGCTTGCTAGTTAGAGAGGTGTCTAACTAAAACATTTCCAACTCTCAGATGCCCAACAATTGATACTTTCCAACATCTTTTCTTCTTGGAGAAATGATCCATGCAGAGGGTTTGAAAGAGTGGTATAAGTCAGTCTAGAGAATAAAGTACTGTGTCAGAAAGGATGGAGGAGAAGTAACTTTTCATATATGCTGCTGTGAAGAGAAAACGAATATTTTTCTCACACAGTCTAGCCTAGGTAGAGCAGGAAAAAATGGGCTTCAGTGTTATGAGAAACTAATTTAGCTATTGAGAAAAAACTTCTAACAAGTGAATCAGCAGAATAGATCAGCTGCAAGTGTTACAGAGTCTCTGTCAGAAGTTTTTGAGAACAGGACAGGTAAGCATCAGATAAAAGTGAAGCTAAGCTAAATTTGGGACTGATTAGTTGTCTTCAAATCACTTTCAGCACTTTTTCAATGGCTTGTTGCTTGGCATGCCAAGAAGGGAATAAAAAGGAAATTTTTTGCTACATTAAAGGACCATAACAGCAATTTTTCAGAAAGGAAAAAATACTGTGAGAAATACTATCTTAATCTAATCAACACTATTTAATAAATAGTTAAACAAAGCAGAAATATGTTTGTGGGAGTAGGGAGAGGAGAGGAGGAGAGTGGCATATTGGAGGGGGAGAGAAGGGAGCTTGTAACGTATTTAGCCCATGGTTCCAATTTAGAGAAAAACTTCTTCTTGTCTGGCTTTCCTCTTAAATTATAGGAGGGAAAAACACCACCAGCACTACAAACCCAAACAATCTACCAAGTTCTATTCCATGGCAGAAACAGAACAAAAGGGAATGGCAGAGCTTTGCCCTATCACAAACCGGCCAGGGGGAGAAAGGTATGTTGTGTCCGCAGGAGATGCCACAAGGATTCCTTAATTTCTAATCATATGTTAATCCAGAGAAAGATTTAATAAGTGCCTTTCAGGTCACATCTGCTCTGGCAGACCCACAGACAGGCCTGGAGACCAAAATTATCACAGCTTCTACAATTTATAGAAGGGGTTTTATGTAGCTAGAATTGCCATGTTGCTGCTACAACCATGTCCATGGAAATAGAAGGGAGTGTTCAGAATAAAGCCATTTAGCCTTGATCCACATTGCTCATGTGGTATTTTGCAATAGGGTTGTGAGCTATTTGAGGGGCCTTGTGTATTAGTGGCATCTCCCCCCTCTGAAAAATTCTCACTGACCTTTTTTTTAAATAGACTTTCCTGAAGTACATGCGTTTAAATATAGGATATTCAGCAGTGACTTTTTGCTCATTTTGCTTTAAAGCTTTCTCTGCAAGTCTCATTGGCATTTATCCCAAAAAGATGTTAAAATTATATCATAGAGGAAACCAGTTTAAAGCTTACTGGAAAAGAGCTGATGTCTTTTCTTTAATTTTGGTATATGCCCAAGTAAGCATAATCTGTTGGTTGCAAGATTAAAGTACATCCATAGAAAACTATCTTCACTAAAATATGTGCAAGGCATCATAACCAACCCAATGCCCTACCCAATACCTGAGCTAATATTTTCCTGTTGATGTTGAGGAAACCCTATTGGGAAAATGGGAAGAAAAAACTGTATTTTGGTATTTCTGGTGGCAAAATAAACTACTGCATTTTTTTGCCTTGAAATTTCTGTTAGGAATAATCATGTCTCATGACTGCTGCAGTCAGGGCCCCATGCTGTAAGTGATGCTGACAGTAAACAGCTGGTGTGATCTTATCATGTATTTGTGTAACAAAAAAACAGTGCCTCCCTTGACATTCATATCAATATTCCCCTGGACTTCCACTGCCTCCCAAGAAAAACTCACGCAACTCTGACGTGCCTTGAACCTATAGCAACATGTGGTAAAGCAAAAAATTACTCTCTTGATTAACTTCTTACCTAATAAAATGTAAACTTGTTAGTTTACATTTATTTCTGAAAGGAGAGCCATACAGCCATAAATATCGCGTCTAAATTGAACCATGCTGTCTTCAGATCAGGAGGCTGAAATGTGACCTTTTTTGCATGCCGGGGTTTTGGGACAGTGTCTGCTGAGGGAGGTCTGGCATCTGGACATACTATTGTTTCCACTGCCTGAGAGCTTTCCTCTTATAGACCAAGTAACCTCAGCCTCGAACTTTGTTTATACCACAGGAGTCATGTTCTCTGTGACTCACAGAGCCTTTGGCAAACAAAAATATTGAGCCTTTTCTGAAGGGTGAAGAGGCTTCAGAGCAATGCTGAACTGAGAGGACACTCAGGAGAAAATAAGGTGAGAAAACTTTGGGAGAAACCTGCTCACACGGACCTCTGGTTAAAGACAAAGAATCTTAGATATTGTTCAGCAGCAGGATGAAGTGAAGGAAAATAGAAGGAAATCTTAGGAGCAGGGGTGAAAATTCATAAATAAAGCCCTGTGGCTGACAGGGCAGAAGACAATTTCCAGGTGCCTGATCCTTGAATGCTGACCAGCCACATCAGACATTAGGTCTCTGGATCTGGCCTGCCCTCAGAGGCCACAGTAGGATGCTGAAGTTCCTCAGACTGTCTTTCCACTTCTCCTAGTCTCCTCATTAGATGTCAGACAGGTCCCAATGAATAATATAAGACAGATTTTAAGTGTAAGAGTCACCACTAATCCAAAATTGCTTTTTGTCTACCCGTATCTCCTCCCCCTCAAAAAGGTAAAAACTCTAGAAAACTCATAGGAAAGACAACATAAAGCATCTTTTCTGCAATTAAAATCATTCTTCCAGTATTTATGTGAGCCAAATCATAAAATCTGTGAAAAGCTGATAATTTGCTCTAATCAGGCTGTCCTGTAAACAGGGAGAAGAAAGGGTGAAAGGTAAGTACCTAGAAGGGTGCAGATCAAAATAGTTCTGGGGAAACAGAGAGGACTGGAAAGCAATAAATCACAAAGCACTACTGTATCATCTTAGACACCCAAGTTCTTGATCAAAGCATGTTGCCATCTGATGTGGAGAGAGAAGGGAGGACACAGGGAATCAGCCAGGCGGTGATGGGCAGTCTGTGGTTTCCCACGGGTGTGGGAGGTGCGTCTGTATAAACCACAGCCCAACAGGACTTGTGCCTGCTTACCCACAGAATGACAGAGGACATTCCCCTTCCACCTTCCCAGGCCTAGGACGTCCCTGGGAGTTTCACAGAGCTATGTAGCCTAGATCCCTTAACACAACTGCTATGAGTCCTTGGGAAGCCTATCTCCAGTACTGAGGGACAGGAAAAAGCTCTCAGTGGAGAACGCGTTAGAGTCCTTGACAGTTATCTTCTCCTTGAAAGCCCCTGAGGAGCAGAGGCTGGAGGAGGTGCCTTCTCTGCCTGGGTGAGGGCACTCTGCAGTATCCTCACCTCCTTCCCAGGCCTGCGAGTACCATTTTGCCTTAAAGGAGTGTGGAGCATACAGAGGACAGTCAACCTTGTTGTGGGGGGCAACATGGAGAGGGGACAAAGGACAAGGTAAGAGGCTGACAAAGGTCACATTAGGAAGACTATGTTAAAGGTCTTGTGGATGTGTATGCTGGAGACATCATAGTTCTCTGAAAGAATTGGTGAGGTGGGTCAGCTTTCCTCTGCTATCTTTACACTTGATAGGAAATGTTTCCATTGGGCAGTGTCCCAGAACTACTGCTACAGTTTAGCAGCTCCTGCACGAAGATCATGTCCCTTTTCTGTTTTGCAAGAAAAATGCAATAAATGGCATTACAGTCCTATGAAAAAATGCTGTAATATCAGAATATTTTGTAACAGAGTAGATCTGGGATAAGGCTAACTCAAAATAGACCAGAATTGGTGTTGACTGTGAAATTCATGCGCTCATGCAACCAATTAACACAACATGATATTAATAATAGTATTGTCAGATTAATTTCAGTCTAGCTTATCTAGCAATTCCAGCTAGAGCTGTATAAACCTGGTCTTCCTTGTCATGCCACTGAATAATAAGCACTGAGTGGTTGACATCTGTTCGTATGCTTACTGTGTTTCATGCTGATTAGCTTTTCCACAGGTAGGGAAAATAAAGTCCCATATTAACCAGGGCTTAGTGGGGCTCTGTGGCAGAGCTCTGCAAGGCATAATAGAAAGTAATTTACTGACAGAGACCTATTCTCAGTCACAGCAGTCGGTTGAAGTGTTAGTTTATATTCACTGAGGATCTGGCTGTGAGACCTGGTTTGGCACTGTTATCCCATATTTACACTATCATAAGCCAGTTGGAAATCACCAAGGATGCAGGGTGTAGTTCCTCACAGGGAACACTCTGACACCCATGGTGGTTTAATGTTTTCTTGTTGCAAGAAGTGAACACATTCACAAGTGGAATGGAACAGAAAATTAAGAGTCACCTTTTGGCAAGAAAGCTTCTATCACAATAAACCAACATAATTTGTATACCAGTTCTTTTTTTATTGTCACCTCTGAGTTGCAGTGACATTATTTGAGCTGAGAAGTTCCTGATGACAGCACGTAAATGCTCACAAATACAAGATTCCTTTTCTTTTGTGTTAAATTTAAGCAGGTTTTATAAAAAATTTTTTAGTCTTGCGACAGGGAAAATAATCTCAATGTATGTATGTGCTTTTCATCACACACCAGTTAAGATGGTCTTTTATTCTCAGTAATTCAGTGACATAATTTCACTGGCATTAACCAAAGAAATTATTTGTCTTTGAATGAAATCTAAAAAAGAGGCTGGAAATACGGTTCGCTAGGAGGAAATTCAGTCTTTTTTTTTTCTGAGCTGTGGACTCTAAAGCATGAGCCATGCTTTTACTGTGTCCATGCTGCGTTGCTGGAATTGGAGACATCCCCCCACCACCTTCTACCTAAGATTTATTGGAAGCACCACTTAAAAGAGAGAAGGCAGCCCATTTGCTGCATTGAGTCTATTACAGGGTGAAGAGCCTCATTTCTGGCTTAGCTCTGGTTCATTTAGAAGCCCAGCTCAAAGGTTGATGGTACTGCAACAGCTGAGATCTGTTGGTGTGTGTCAGAGCTTACAGATATTCCTTTATTGATCTTTAACAGGACCTCTTGCCCCTGATATTCCCTAAGCCTAAGGTGCTCTGTTGCATTGATCAATTCCATCCCCAGCTCCTCTCTCAAAGGCTGGTTTGGGTTCAGATGCACATGTTGTGGCGTGGAATTGTGAGCACCTTGAATGCAGCTGCTGAGGTAATTGGCTGCTTGAAATTTAAATTGCATCTTCCCCTGTTCCATACTTTGCCCAAGTGCCATTCAAAAACCTGCATAAGATTACAATGCAGTTTCAGATACTGTTTCTGGAAGCTGCTGATGATCAGATGCAGGCAAATCAGAGGAAATTCAGCACACAGCAAAGCAGATGCTTAAAGGGGCTGACACGTTTGCTTACAAGGAGAGATGAAAATGTGTAATGCACCTAACTTGGCTAAGCAGCAGCTGGCTCAAGTGCCAGATGAAGACAAACAAGAGGAATCAGTGCGGGCATATGAAATAAGAAAAACCCTGAGGTAGGAAGCATTTTGGCTGAATAGCAGCCAGTGTTATGAAGAGAAGGGTCTAGGTGATCAGCAAGTCCCAGCCTTTTTCATACCAGGAATTTCTAGCACCTCAGTCTCCTCTCCTGGGAGGAACAGGCCGTAAAAAGAGAACAGGCTGTAAAAAGAAAACAGGCTAAATAAGAAGGGCAGACAGGTTGCAAGCAAGCCTGTTCCTGGTTTTCTCTCAGGGGCTATATTACTAGATTTTGGCCAAACCGGCACAAGGTTGTATAATTTATGTATTAGATGTAGGATGATTTTCAAAGAAAACAGTGGAAACTTCATGAAGCATAGACAGCCAGTGTGCCAGTGAATGCTTCACAGGGGTCAATCGGGAAACTGTAGAAGGGTGTATCAGAATGTTTATTAAGATTTGTTCCATTTCTAAATGGTAACATTTATGCCAAATACTCTCAGCGAACAAAAAGAAGTTAAAAATAAAATCCAGAGGCATAATGATTTCCAGTTGTATTTACTTTCCATCTCATTTCAATGATCAGACAGTAAAGTTGGCAGCTTTTATCCATCTTAATCCATGGGTCAGTGAATGAACCAGTCTTAAATTCCAGAGCTAGGTTTGTGCCACGTGGATTTCTCTCCAGTGAGTAGTTCATATGACAGAATTTGCGAGTTTTCAAAGTTTTCTTTCTAATTTTTTAAATTCTTTTGGGTATATGCAGCCAATTCATCCTTCCGAGGTAATCAAATTATCAGGGTACTTAAGTCATAGGAAGAGAGGTAAGAGTAATATGAATCCAAAGAACACCACGGGTACCCCCTCTCTATTTAGTCTTGCCCAGCAGTTATTTTCAGTCCATGCAGGTCACACAACAACATGATATCGTGTGTAAAAGTATGTCCTATTGCCAGTTACCACATCTTCTAGTATCTTTTGCCTTTGTTCTAGTACCTAGGGATATTGCCGGTCTAGCAATGTCCGTACTCTTTCTGCCTCTCTGAAGTTCAGACTCCTGCAAAGTTACGGGTGGTTTACAAACCACATGAACAGCTGTATAGAAGTCTAATATAAAATTGTTACTGTGCTTGTCATTGTGATAATCTGATTATGTGCCCAAGAGACAAGGACCCAAACATGTTTTTGTCTTTCTCTCTTGCACCCAGTTTTAAAGGCACAGAAAGGCTCAGGATCATGTCTGGGCATAGAGCGGTGATAGGGGATACAACAGCATAAAGTCACTCCAAGACAGTACACTTACAAAATCTGGTGCTACTTACCTCATTTTCCTTCTTAAAATCCAATGAGATTAGGAGAGGTGTGCTTTCTTGTCCCCCCATTCCCACGATACTTTTTGGGAAACTCTGCTGTAGAAATGATTCATGCTGACTAACAGATTAGCATTTTTTGATGAGTTTCAGAAAGCACTTGTTTCTATATTTGCAATTTTTTGGATTCTGTTAACACAGTTGTTTAAAAGTTAAAACAAATAAATTTAGCAGTAGGAACATTACCTCTAGGACTCTGTCTGGCTCTCATCAGTCACAGGAGTCTGGAGAGAATCTGTCAACAGAAGAGTGAAGAGTTAAATTCTGTTGATGTTTGTGTGTTTGTTCCTATTGAAAAGAGTAGCTGTATGGAAGTAATAGGGCAGTACTTGGCCTTAAGCCTTTCTCAACAGCCAAAAAGTGCTGTATTATCTGGATTTTCTCTTGCAGACTTTCTCCCTCCAGGAGAAAACTCTATGTACTGTTTGTTCTTGAAATGAATGAATAATGCTGTAAACAGCCTCATAATTAACCCACGTTGTCTAAAATGAGAGTCTTCCTAGAACGTGCTTAACCTTGCTTGGATGATGGTGTTTAAAACCCAACTGTGGTAGACAGCTCTGATCTGAAGCACTGTAATAAGGAAAGAATTTGTAAGAGGAAAGCTATGAGATGAAAAAAATGTGATAGATGAGAGAGAGTGGAGGCTAAAATCAGATTAAGACAGTTCATTTCTTTGCCCTCTCTTCCTGTTTGTCTTTCTCTTTTTTCAAGGGGGTGGAGTGAGGTGGCACCTACCATGCAGGGCTCAATTTGAAGTCTTAAATCCCTAAATAAATGTGTTAGGAATTGTCAAGGAATTGATCCTTGCCTGGAAAATAGTGCCAAAGAGATTCATTAAAGGCACAGGTGAAGAGACTGGGGTGTTTTTTTGGTTGGTTTGTTGTATTTTGTGGGGTTTTTAACATCCTCTGAACAGTCTGAGTGGGGACTTTATTATTAATATTTTGCACTTCATCCCACGCCACTTGCACATATGTTTTTGAAATAAGAGAGATGACGTAAAATTGTTTTAATCTTTTCCTTTCCTGTGGTGCATTTAGATGAAAGAGTCTGCAGTAATCACTATTAGGCATCTGGCTACCCCCACAGAGTGGGTACATGCCCGATTTTGCTTGTTCTCCGTAAATGTTCCTGGATTTTTCCCTTTGCCTTTAAAAATGTTAAGTTTACAGCACTGTGCCTCAAGCTCTGTTCATTGAACTTCATGCTAGGATGAGTGAGAGGGGGTTAATATACTCATTCTTGTTTGTCTCTCTCTGTGAGCTCTTTCCTGAGCTGCTGGGTACATTTCACACAGCTGGCAGCAGCTGGAATGTCCAATGCTGCTGCTGCTGCACGTTCATGTCTGACAAGAGTAAATGGAAACAGGTATTCCTGGAGAACACTGACCACTCTCTCCTTGTATTTTATCTTTGTTCCCAGCAGCTAACAAGGAAGACTGATGCAAAGGTCATTTACAAATAAAATTTAAAGGGCCTGTTTTAAAACAGGAGAAGGAGCAAGTTCTGCTCTCTTTTCAGTGTGTGCGTGTGCACAGAGGAGTTAAGCCAGCTTGTCCAGAAGGAGAACATGTTTAAATCTAGAAGGAGATTTAGTTTCAGCAAGGTAATTTTCTCTGTGGAACTCCTTCTGCCTAAGTATGATCTCTTCTGTCTGAATTTTGTTCTGTATAACTTTAAAACTCTGGTGAGAATGTTGAAGGACTTGCCTTGATTTATTGCTCCCTCTAAGTTGTTTAGTTTTAAATGAGTTGGGAGATAAAGAGCATACTTAGAGGAGGTTAATCATGGTGACTTCTGTGGCCTGTGTGATTCCGCATTGCTGGCTCTTATTTCAGCTCTGCAGACTGGCTGGAGCTTGTTAAGACTGTGCTTGGGGAGAGCTTAGGATAGGATAGGATGAGCCTGCTTTGTCCTGGGTATGGATGATTTACCCTCATCACCAGGAACAGAAAGGTCAACCTGTATTACCCAGCTGTCAGTTTTCAGGCCCCACCTCAGGGAGTTCCTGAGACTGCTTGTCCTCAGTCTGTACCTGGGCGTATGTATAAGCAACAAGAGTGAGCAGGTTTGACCTGGAGAACAACTTCAAACTTGGCTTGACTTGCAGCATAAACATACCTTCCGAGGCATTTTAAGAAACAGCAATCCATGCTTAGGATGGCTTCAGAAACTGCAGAAACTTGTACCAACCTTAAATACAAATCTTAACAAATACTGGCTAAATACTTACAAAGTCATTGACAGGAAGAATGTGGTATGTGAAGGATGTGTTTCAGTTGAGGTTGGACTGATTAAAAGTAACTTAAGATCAACAGCTATGTGTTCAAGTGGCTAACCCATAAAATATTTAGGACTGGATAGGAGCACACTGAAATGCCTAAAGGCGCAAATATAAGTTTATTTAGATATTTATAACATTGCAAAAAAATCCAACCCACAAACACCTTAAGTCCATCTTTGAAGTTTAACTGTCTCTGTAAATCTGGGCCCCCAGATATTCCAGAAATTAGAGCTGTATAAATGTCCTGCAAACTGACAGGTTGCAAGATAAGTGAAGATTGTAGAGTTGGGAAAAACTTGAGATAGCCCAATAGTAAAATTGTAGTTGTGAATTTCTATCGAGGTGTTCTTCACCAGCCAGTGATGTAGCAAGAGCATCTTTATGGTGTCCTGTCAGGTTATCAATGACAAAAGACACTGTGCTATGAGAGCTGTCACGAAAGTACTAAAATCTGCTGGGTGAAAAACAAAATACAGAAGAGAAAAAAGATGAAATAAAATCTCCTGAAAATACTTTCCTCCTCGCTCAGTTTAGAAAGTTACTTTTTCAGCACTCTAACAGTTCTCAAATGAAGAAACTACTGATTTCTCATCTAAGTGTTATATTTCTTTAATAGTGTTCGAGGACTCTAAAGTTAGCACATATCATCTTGCGTGAAAAAACTCAGCCACTACAGAATTCAAGAAAACTGCCTGTATTTTTATTTATTTAAAGTAAGTTAATTTATTTAAAGTAAGTAAAGTTACTGCATTTGGGGATCTTGCTTTTAGTTTTTTTCTTGTGTAAGAAGCCAACATAGGAGCAGGAATAGAAATGTTCGTATTTTTATTTTGGAACATTTCCATTCATGTTTTTGCTGTATTTCAGAGGTGAAAGAATACTGAATTCTCATTTAGACTTCATTTAACTAAGAGTATGTTCATTAAATTCTATAAAAGTAGAGTTTGCCCAAAAGGCAGCTGCAGCAGTGGGAGAGGCATCTTAAGAGTCTTCTACAGACACCTTCCACTAAGTCAATGGCAAAACAAAGATAAAATTTCTTCCTCATTATTTGGTGAGCATATGCACCTCTCCTTGTGCACGTAAGTAGCTTGCATTAACCAGCAGATAGCTCCCAGGCTGCAGAGATGGAGATGCCAGCATCCAGCAGCTGTGATGTGAGGAACCAGTGTGGACTATTTACCTTAGTTTTAATATTGCATCTGTGGAGCCGTACCTAGGTAATTCACTTTGCGAAAATGTGACCTGATCTGCCTTCTCTCATAATTTGTCTGTATAAGTGGACCACTGCTGTTTCATTACTTGTTCAGTTTTTGTGTGATGTAGTCATAATGTGACTGCAGTCACGTCAGATGGTTTTGTGAGGGCAAGGATGTATCTATACAAAGAGATTTAAGTGCTTGTGCACAGTTTTACACTAGTGCAGGTTAACGTGCCTCATTTCAACTTGGAGTTGCATTAGAGTTCATAAGATGTTCACAAGTACAGATGACTCAGTCCAACTGGCAACATTTTCTGATTTTGTTTTTTTATGTTCCATTTCACTGTGTGCAAGTGCTGCTGAAGGAGTATTGTGTAGGTGGAATTACTTAAAGGTTAGTAAGGGTGATGTCACCTAATGGGACTGTTTGTTTGGACTCAACAGGACAGCTAAGCAGTAAAGTATGTCTGATTTCTTTCTTCAAGCAAAACTGACGTTCTCAAAATACAGAGTAGTTCACACAACACATGGAACAGATTAGCAGTAAGAGAACAGTCCTGAGATAAGAGAACCAATTTTATGTACAAAATTATATGTACAAAACAAAGCCCAACCCATTACGTTTATCCATCCTTACTGAAATTGATCACTTTTACTCCCGAGAATAATTGCATTAAGGTATTTTGGTTTTTTTTCCAAAATCATGGGAATTAAGATGCTTTCAATTAACTGGTGCCCTAACTCACTGTTAAAAAAGTGATGGTGATTCTGAGAAAGACCTTCAAAAAGGATTTAATCTTTCCTTGTAAGTTTGTAACCTCTTTGCTGCTATAGTTTTTGCTCTTTTTATGTGTCAGTATAAATTTTAAGAGAGACATCCCTTAATCAAGTCCCAGAGAAGTGTCTATCTGGGGACATATACAGAAATGGTGGAGATAGATTCTTTTCTCTTTACTGAAGCGTTAAGTAAGATGAAAGAGAAGAAGAACAGAAAGATGAGAAAGAATAAAGTAGATAACAGAGCTGAGAAAAGAGGAAGGGGAGACGTAGGTGAGAAAGAAGACATGAGTATGAAGGAAGGAAAATAGTCTGAGAGGAAGGAACTGAGAAGCCTCAAAGGAAGTAATCTTTGACACTGAGAAAGTTATCATTTTCAGTATGATTATTCTGAGACTAGTATCTGAGGCTAAGAGAGTCCCAAGTGCGTGAGTTGAGATGTTCTGTGGTTGGGTTTCTCATGAGGGGTGGGTATTGCTGTGTGCAGGGTACTCCCCTCAGCTGGGTGAAATATACGTCAGAAGTCTATGGATTGTACCAAACATGCATCTCGAGCTACTGGAAACCACTTGCTGCCAAATTTCCTTTATATTCTGAAAATGACCTACTGGAAAAAATAATACACTCTGATGCAAAATTGAATAAATCCTCTCTATGAAAGTAATCACACTGCTAGGCTACGGAAATGAGATGAGGAGAAAAACCTCCCAAACTAGCTTCAGTTAAGAAAATACAGTTTTTATTTTTCGAAACTCAAATAGAAGTTTTCCTTATTCTTGATAAGGATGAATTTTTTTCCCAGACAGCATGCTATTAAGATGAGCTGCCACTACACTGTCTACTGCGTCCATCCATGTCAAAGACTTATGTCTCTGAGGTCCTCTGACAACAGCCTGCGGCTTTTACCTGGGAGTGAAATGATAGGAAACAACTATATTTCAGGGAATCAGAGCAGAGAGATAAAATATTGAATCTATCTATGCAAAGTTACACAAAACCTGCAAACTTTTAGCAGTTCAATGAATGAACACTTTGACAGGACAAGGGGAGAGCATTTCTGGCAGGATTCTATTTAGGATGAGCAACTTTTTTACCAGGGGTTAATCATCAAATTGGTCAAAATATCTTTGCAACTTTCCTCACCATGTTTGCACACCAAGCCTTTGTGATTCAGCACAGAAAATCTAAAAGCTATTGACACAAGTCCCCTGTTTGCAGAATCATTTCCTTGGGTATAATCGATGTTGCAGTCATGCTCTCAATTCACACATAGTGACCGAGGTGGCAGAGTAAACAGTGAAGCTGATGTATATGAAGATTGATCTTTTTCCACGCTTTGCTCTTCATTTTTGAATAGGCATTTTGATATGTTGTTTTGCTTGACTGCTGACATCTACCTCTGTCTCGGAGTGGAAGGGACAGTGCAGATCTGCTCATCTCTGAAGAAAAGATATGGGAGATTGCACTTCAGGGGACAAGAACCATTTCGCTGCTCTGAGGTGCACTAAAATCACACTCTTTTGCTACATCCCTGTGACCTCCTCTCCCTGGATTAGCTGCTCACTCATGGTTTTTGCATGAACCTCTGTATGACTTTGGACAAATTTTTATTTTTCCCAAGATACCTATACAGTACCAAGGTAATATGCCAGATCATTTGCTTTAGAAAAACCACGTCTTTATCCCTTTTTCTTTTTTGTAAGCCCTTCACTATTTTAATACTTCCTATAACTGGTGAGGATATTTCCTTTACAAACATAGTTTTCCAGGTATGTAAAATTGTAATCTAAGATTGTAGTGATGTATTGCAAAAATAAGTTTTTTGTCTTGAAGTTACAGAGTACTCATCATGACTTAAAGGAAAATACCTTCCCAGTTTTTCCCTTAACGGTTTAAGGTTTTAAGACTTTTATTTTCTTTTTTTTTTTACTCCTGGGAATTTGCAGTTTTTGTGGCATGGGTAAATGGAAGTTAGATATCCTAGTAACCAGTGGAGAAGGTGTCCAATCACTTTTTGTTTCTGATGGTACTGGTGAGAATTCTCCCACTTACTTGTCATAAAAAGTCTTTTGTGCAGTTCCCCTCTTTCTTTAGGCTTTAATCCAGCAAAACACTTCCAACACCAAGTGGTCTCATTTGCTTTCAGTAACAATATTCACAGACTTAACATAAAGCATGTGTTGGAGTGCTTTCCTGGGTCAGGGACTGCTTTACTTGAGCTGCATATCAAGTCTGCTTCTATGTTATTCTAGAAGTTTCATAAATCCACAGTATCAGTTCATCGTACTCAGTATTTTCGCACAATACATGTTTGTAGAAGATCGCAGGTTAAGGAAAACATGTGAATAGACACACAGTTGTGCACCTAGCTGTGCTCATTAGAGCCAGGATGTTCAAGGAGTCATTTCTTATACAGACAGCTATGTTTGCAAAGCACAAACTGCATCTTTTTGTCCAATTTGTTGTATTTCATTTTGAGACTTCAGAATGACAGCTTAGGGAAATAATCAGTAAGGTAATTAAAACAGCCAGTCTTTGACTACAATTTTTCAGGCCAGGCACAGTGATTAATAGTGAATTTCCCACTGAAAGCAGAAGTGGATACTAACATTACTTGAAACCGATCCCTGGTTCCCCAGGTCTCACCATCTGTCTACTTTATTTATTTATTTTAAAAATCTTTTTAAAGTTGCCCTAGTTTCACAAAGACTTGAGGAAATAACTTTTGAATGAAGAGACAGGTTTGGGCAGCCCTCATTCGTGCCAGTAGTAAGCTAAGGGCATCCCTCACTTGACTCCATTACATCTCTGCAGCATTTGGAGCTTTGCCCACACAGGACACGATTTGGGCTGGTTGTCAACAACCACTCCGGTCAGGTTTCTGCCCTGAAAAGACCTCCGAGTGTTATCGCCTCCTCAGACTCTCGGTATCCACCTGCACGCACCTGAGGGTGTAGCCCAGGGTTGTTTGTGCCCAGACACGCTAAAAGTATGTCTAGGCTGCAGCTTCAGGTTTAGGGCAAGGTAAATAGCAGAGGTATTGGGAGCCGCCCACCCAGAAGTGATGGAGCGATAGCTCCTTCCCCTGTCAGCTGTTCTGTGAGCTGCTCAGCAGGACGCGGCTCGTGGGTGCCCGCGTCACACGGCAACGCCACTTCCCCAGCGCCAGGAACAAACCAGGGACTTACCTTGTGCTTAGGAGGTGAGAAATTAAGGATCCATGTGACACAGATAGGGAATTAGTCTCAAGGTCAAGTGTTCCCGGAGTCATTTGAAGTGGTTATCTATGCTGATGTCACCTTCTGTTTTTGCCATTTGGTCCTTTATTAATAATCTTCTAACGAGAATTGACAACTCTGGTGTGACATTTGGGATATCTTAGATCTGGAAAAAAAAGTTACCTGGAAATAATTAACTGACAAAGAGACTTCAGCTAAGATTTCAGTTAGACAGACAAAACCTCACCAAAATCCTGGACACAGAGTGAATTTTTTTCCCATATGTATTGTGCTGACTGCATTTTAAAGTACCACACAGAAAAAAGAAATTTTCCCTTTTAAAAAAAAAACAACAAAGCCAACCTTATAAATAGTTGAACATTTGTGTTAAAAATTTTACTTTTCTGTTTTATCAACAAACTCAAACCTGAAAATTCTATTCCAGTTCTCAGTATTGTAAACATTTTGATTTTTATAGTGCGTGTTTCAGTGGCCACAGTTCCTGAGTAGGGAAGATGTAATCCCTCTTTTGCATGCTTGAAGAAATGCTTTGACCTCACAATCTCCAAAATAGAAAAATAATTTTTAAACTACGTTTTTCTTTCCTTGAAATTGCCTATACAAGATCAGACAGATTACAAAAGAAAAAATAAAAAAAAATCGTGATTTAACCCAAAGTGTTATTTAGAGCCAGGACCCTACCCTGCGTAATGACAGTGCAGCTGTGCTGTCTTTTTCTGCAGGAAACTGAAATAGAATCAGCCTCTACTTCCCACAAAACCTCCTGTGCTTTCCAGGGCAGCTTAACCAGAAGTCTTGTCTTAGCAGCCTTCACCAGCCACTAAACCAACTCTAGTTCTGTCTTAATTTAGAAAGTTTTACATACTGCTGGGAATGGTGCTGGTGGCCCAGAAGATGGTGATGTGCTACTGACTTCTTTTGAGACAAACGTGAAGTTTGACCTTTTCTGGCAACCGAGGCGAAGGGGGAGACAGTTTCAAAATGTGTTACCGTGGCCAAAATTCTAGGTTTACTAAGTCTTTTCTTGTTGAATTTTTCAGTAATTGCAGACACACATGTTCACTGCTTGTTGTCAGTAAGGACAGTGTCGAGGTGATCCAAGACAGGATCTTTATAGTTCTCTCTTCTTGTTTTGTAATGTGCTCTCTTTGGCAAAGAGATTCATGTCTTATTCCTTCATGGTCAGTGAAATGTGTCTGTAAAATGTAGTTTGCAAGGTTCTTCTAGCATCTTTCTGAATTTGAGATCTTTGTTTTCTTTTTAACTCAAGCTGACAAATCCATTCCAAAATTTTGTCTCTGCTGACATCTCTCAGAAAGGGACAAACTTGAGGGTGAAGGTGCCATGATAAGATTGAGTTAAGCTGTTAATTTAATGTGATTAATGCATTACATCTTTAGCCAAAGTTGTGTGAGGAATGATGGCAGATGCCCAGGCAAGATTCAGCTGGGGAGGCTGTGTGGGACCCTGGAATTTGTTCTTTGCAGAAGACAGTCTTGGCCTCTGTCAAGATAAAGAAAATGGTGTGTTAATTAATGCATTTTAGTCAATGATTTTTAGACAGCATTTTTGTGTTTGTCTCAGATGTGGTTTGAAATTTTTACATTAGAATCTGTTGAGTAGCTGACCATGGTCTGTTAAACATATCTCAAAGACGTTAAACCTTATCTCTGCATTAAGACAAAAACAAAAACATACTTCCTTTCAGCCCCATCCCAGCTAGCTGGGTATTTGCCTCAGGCTTCTCATCGTTACCCACAAAATGAGAAATTACTGCCCGTAGCCCAGTGATTAGTGTGAGCACTCCCTAAACCAAACAGCAAGAGAACATTAGCCAAGTTTGGTGAACCACCCAGTTAACATTTTAAGGTAACTTGCTGGTTTTTTCTCAAGTGGGTTAGAAGAAGTTCCTGTGAAGCAGCTCTCCCAGCAGAACAGCGTGTGTTTGTGACACACATTTTGTAACTTCAGGGGAGTGATTTCCAGCAGCAGGTAACAACAAATTTGAAATAGTGGGGAAGAGAAGATGTGGTTTTCAGTGTTGCTACCTGAAGGGTGACCAAACATCCACGGTCCCCAGTACCCAGCTTGATTTGTGTGAGAAGGGAGATAAGAGGTGCTGAGGGAGAGACAGAGATGGGATGTGTAGAAAGGTATAGGTTTATTTGTGAGGGTGTTTTTTTGTGATCTCTGTCTTGCACCCACATGTGTTCCATTTTCCATGTGCTTGTGTCTTGAAGCATTCATCCTGCCTCTTCGTTTTACCAACATTTGTATCTGTAGCAGCTGAAGTAGCAGCTTTTCCTAGCTGATGCTCCCCATGATTGCCACCTCCTTTAAATCAGGCCCAGAAGATGTCTGAGAATTTTGCCTCTGCTGTTCTTCCTCTCTCCTCTATACATCACCTCCAGCTATATCAATGGTGGGAGTCTAATGAGCTAAAGCCAAATTTTGAAACATAGATAAGAAGACTGAGGATGTTTATGCCTGGGGAAAGCAGGAGTATATATTTTTTTAATATTTTAAAAAAATATTTTTCTCTTAGTTGTACAAATTCTGCCACTTTAAAGTGGGAAGTATATCCACTTTTAGAGAGAATAGCAGCTCTTCCATCGAGTATGCCTGCAAAGCACTGTAAATCATTTATGTCACTCTTCACAATTTAACCATTCTAATGTTATTTCATTCTGAGATCAAGGGGTGTGCTGGGACAAAAAAAATTCTCATTGGCAATTTAAGAGGATGTGAGAAACACATGCATTCTCAGCTGTCACAGCAAACCCCAGATTGTCTGAAAGTATGTGAGAAAGAGTGAACAGAGATACAAACATAGGGGAAGAAAGTAAGCCTCCTACACCTGATTTTCACTTTCTTTGAGTCAGATAGATGAAAATCATGCCCATGTCATGTCTATACCATATCTGATCTAGTTAAGGCTTTGAAGACTTGATACTCTGGTGTTAACATTAACCTGACTGACAGAATCTTTCCTGGAGTTGACATGAGCAAATATATCAAAAAGAAGATAAATTAATCAGTCTGGTGAGCTTCATTAGTACCATCATGGGCAAAAATGAGATTGCATCTCCCATGTTAACCAGAAAGCCATTATGCCGCTCCTGTGGAGGGTTGTGCTTGAGGGAAGGACGGATAAGAATGAAGAAAGTGGATTTGGGGAGTGAAAAAATCTTGATACTAAGTGAATTCCGAAGAGAATAATTAATGGAACAGATGACTGTGTCCTCTGTTCTGGAAATAAAAGTACATTTGCTCTCTGAATTCACCAAAAAACGTGTCCCTGAGATTCTTCTGACTTGTGTAACATTTCACCCAACAAATCAGGATAAATTTATGAGAACCTCTGGAAACATTAGAAACTCCTAGAGGAAGTTTGAACCCTGACCTTTTCTCAAACTGTCTGTATAGATCTGATTACTGCTGTATTTGCAGAGTACACAGAGCAAAACCACCCTTTCCTGCAAGTCACCAATAACAGCTGCCTCAATGCACATGTAGGTCTATGGTGTTTATGTTGACCAGTGACTTTGCACACCAGGGTACAACTGGATGGGGAAGTCAGATTAGTTGTATGGCCTCTAGACAAGACCTATCTAACATTTTCTACCCAAAGCGTTTCAAAAAGGTGCTGTTTTACTTGATTTACAAAAAAAAAGTGTGTGCTAAAACAGACAAGCTGAGTGGCTTTGTGGCTGGAAAGGAAGTTCATGGCAAACTGAGAAGAGAAGATCTGGTTTCCTAATACCCTGGGTAGTTGCTGGTCACCTGAGCTTGGCACACCAGCCTTCTCTTTCCTTGTGTCCTAGAGCACAGTGCTCTGTAGCCTCCAGAAGTTCCACATTGGTGGGTGCTGATGGAGGCTCCACTGAACTATAGCCTTTTTTTTCTCCTGTTTTTCAAGATCATGATGAAATGCATTTCCATTATTTATGCTGTACATTTTTAGTTCCCCCTCTGTAGCATCTTCTGAATATCCCTTATTCTGCGGAAATCTTCTTATTAAAACCACAAATAAAACACATGCTGGGTCACTAGGTACTTGTAGGGAAAAGTAGAGACTAGTGTATTATCTATTGGAGGGATGACAAACTAATGGAGGCTGTAGCATGTAGCTGTATGATTGGGAGAACTACAGATCCTCGTTGGATGCAAAAGCAGAGAAAGATGATGACTCTCTAGGAAAGCAAAAGCAGTCACGTGGGAGTTATTTACCAAAGAGTGAGAAGTGGAATTTGTGGATTGTCATGCTTTTTAGCCTTAATACCAGTTTTAGAGCCTTGTTGGGAGGAGAGGAAGAAGCTAAAAATCGAAATTAATCCGATCATCTGTCAAAATGTTTAAGTGAAGAAAAATACATGAAGGTCTGCCTGAATTATCAAAAAATTTGATGTACTGGGTTTTCCTCTTTGACTAAGGAGTTATAACTCGAGGCTGCCAAGTGAGAAAAAGCCTATTGTTCTTTGTTGAAAACTGGAAACAAAAAGGTAACCACATTTCTTAACTTTTTTATTTTCTTGGGATATTAATGCTCAATATGATGTATTATTACTTCAGCTGCCCAGGGCTGTCAGGGCCTTTTAGCTTTTAGAATGAGTTGATAGAAGTATGAGTACTGAAAAAGGTCTTATTCTTGTTCTAAACTGTAAGAGTGTTCAGGGCAGAAGCACATACGTAGCACACACAGCTGCACAACCCTGTCTGTCATCAGCTGAAAAGGCCCCATTTTATTTCAAGTCTAGAGAGATCTCTGACTGTAATGTCTTTGGGACAGTCAATTTAAGCACTGAAATCTGAACTCTTCACTCTGTGAGTGTGTCTCTAGGTTAAGGATCTGCTTTTCAAATATATTTCCTAAATTTTCTTCTGCTGGTATTGCCAAAACCAGTAGGTCACACACTGGTGAAGTAGAGGACTTTCACCAGAAAATTTTCCAAGCTTCTACCTCCTTGTTGTAAATTGGGTATTGACAGCTTGTCTCACACACAGTGAAGCCAGATGCCCCCACAGAGAGTCTGAAGCAGTGTTTATTGATACGCACTCTAAGGAGAAAGCTGCATTGCTATTTCACATTCTCTCTGCTAAACTGCTACTGGATTTTCCAGTCATGCCCACGTGTATGCCTGTGGTCTGGATCCCACCAATAAGGAGCTGTCTTCCACCAGCTGTTGGTGAAGCAGAGAGAAGAAAGCTTATGAGTGATTTTTAGCTGAAATGGTACCTCCCATACATTTCAGACAGATGGGTGAATAAGCTGTGACTAGTGTTAATTTTGTTGTGTGATATCGGAGGTAACATAGTTGCACAGAGAGCATAGTGAGTGAAGATGTTGCATCAAGTTATTATTTCAATTTTGTCTTGTAAAATGTCAAGGGTAAGCCACACGTAGCTCCGAATATTAACTGTGGTGTTACTCGTACACCAGGATTGTGAATGCTAATGAGTCTCCCTGTTGATCACAACAGAACTGATGTTTGATAGGAATCTGAATCAGGTTTACTCTTTATCTGTGCTACAAGAAGTTTTGATCAGGACAATTAAAACCTGGCTCTGCTGTTGTTAGAGGTTATGAGAGGTCCAGAAGCATATTTAGAAAAGTTTATTGACAGACTATGTGAAGGCAGCATTCATGAGAGTAGCAAGGTAGGACGAGATGAAAGAATTTAAAAGAGGACACATCCTCTCACCTATTACAAAGAGAACTGATTCATATCTTCTGATTGATATGGCATGTGGCAAAAATGTCATGGAGTAATAAAATATTCCAGAAATGCAGGACAGGACCTTTTGTGAGACCGTGGGCGTAGACCTGACTTGACTGAATGTTGCTAGTGTTTGCCAGCAAACGGTGAGGTGGTTAGCAAATCCAGGATATAAGGAAGGGGCAACACTAGCAGATAAAAAGGTGTTTGCCTTTGTCAAGCGACCAAAGACTCATGAGGAAACCAAAGCTAGATACAGTCACGAATACTTGAAAAGCAGGTATTTGGTGTTCATTGGTATTGACACATAAAAATGAAAATACTGGGGTTTTTTAGTTTTCCACAATCAGGTAGTACTTCTTTCCTCTGCCTTCAGTTTTTTACTATTTTTTTTCTTTTATATCCACACATCCTATTTCCAAAGGTAAAGCAGTAGCTGCCTAAAGTGGATAAGGAAGCTGTTTACATTTTTCTACATTCCTGATGTTAGTTAATATTTAGAGGAGCCATTCTTGAGGCTCCAGAGGAGCCTATATTTGAACACAGAGCTTTCTGCCAAATACATCTGGCAGAAAGGTTACCGATATATTTGGTTTTGAAGACAAGCACCTGCTTGAGGCTGAAATGTTGACATTTAGTATCTTTGCATGTGGTGTGTTTGCAGCTCAGTTGTATACACACGGCACGCATGTTGTGCTGGTAAATATTTCTTCACTCTCTGTCCTGGAGTCTAAAATTGTTTAGCTGTAGAAAACGGAGAATTAGCAATAGCAGTGCACTCTTCTGTTCCAGCAGTGATAAACATTTGACTGTCATTATGTTCAGCTTGGACTATTTTGTAAATACTCCGAGCTCTCCATGTGTGAGTAGTCATCGCTGTAGTAATCTAGCTTCATCTTGCAAAACTTTTATCCATAAAATTAAATCCACAAGCCTTAATGGGAAAAAATGCATGAGGAAAGGGTACCAACAGGCATAGTTGAAGAAACAGGCCCTTAGAGAATGCTGTAGTATTTAGAGTCTGAGATAATAAAGTATAGTGTGGCATAAATATCTCACTAATAGATGGTAATGTGTTACGAAAATTAAAGTGCCATTCCTGGAGTACCGGGCTGTGTGATACAGAATTGTTGGGACATGCGGTGGCAGAAAACATACTTTTCAGATGGAGTCAAACTACATTTTGACAAACTTTAAGCATTGCAATTTTCATTGTTTTTCTTTAAAATTATAAGTTTGGCAATGACTATGAAGCAGCTGTCACATTCCTGATGGAAATAAAGTCTCTACATTTGTATTCAAAGCTCACTGTGCCTGTCCCGGTACTAAGAGAAGATAGAAACACACCAGTCGAAAACATCTGTTACTTGTGATGCATTTAAAAGGGCCTGGTGTAAATACATACCTTTTACAAGTTTAGGTTTCAGCCTAATTTGGAAGTTTTTGAAGTTCCAAAGTTGAGGTTTTTACTGAGGCTTGGGTTCATCCCTTGAAAAAGATACATAATTGTCGTTAAGTTTTCAGGGCTGAGCACTAAAGCCTCAGTAAAACATCCCAAAAGCTTCATGAATCAATATAGATTTGTTACCCACTGAAACCAGCTGAATGATAGACTCATTCACAAATGTAATCCAAGACATTTTACTTTTCAAGGATTGGAAGAGTCTAAATTGACTGGATCAACTGTTTAACTACAAATAATTCAGCTGCCTGCACTAGCAGCCAAGGACTGTAGGTCTCTGTAGCGAGGCCTCATCTGCAGAGTGTTTGCCCTGAGGAAGCCCATCAGATCCCACAGGAACTCTTCTCAGACTGACAGTTTGCCATTGTTAGTTCTTGATCATTTAAGCTGCCCTCCTGCACAGATGGGCGAGGGCCTTACTGGGGGGCTGGGGGAGCAAGATGGGAATGGTGGTAGCCATGTGATGAACGTGGATCATTAAAGCCAGCATTAGCAGACAATGTAGGGCTCAGGTGTCTTCTTGGTGGGATACACAAGTAAATTATTTATATAAATAAATAGTCATCCAAGACAATTAGCATCCATAAAGTGAAGCGTGGTGTATGCTGGTCTGTCTCTCTCCCTTGCTTACAGAGCCAAACTCTTGTAAACGGGGGTGTGAGTGGGTCAGTTGTTTATTGGCTCTGCCAAATCAGAAATTGTACTTTGGCTCAGTGGGAACAGATTGGCTGTGACTGCAATCATCCTTGCCACCCCTCTCTAGTGTATTCCCTCGGATAATGAACCTTGGATGATGTAAATTAACTCAGCTCCTCTGACAGCATTGCTTGTGTCTCTCCAACAGCTGTGCTGTTAGCGTGGATATATGTGGATTAAGGGCATCTTCATGTCTCCCGCATGATTGTCATCGTATGCAGCAATGGGGAGCAGGAACATCCTGGATCATGGAGTCTTTGATACTCTCATTTCTGAATGAAGGGGGACTCATGCAAACCAGCTTTGGTGTCTTTGTACTATTCAGTGTGCTCCCATCTGGAAAGGTTTACAGGCACTAATGCCTGGAGGCAGCTTTTGTCCTTCAGCCGGAGAGTTATGCAGACATGGGGCTGTACATGTGGTAATCCACCCTGTGCATGCTGGAGAGTGTTGTATGAACAGCTGCATGGAGTCAGCCAGGAGCAGCTCTGAGCCTGAGCTGGCTCCACACAGAGCAGCGTAGCATGTCTGCACTGTGCTCCGCGTGTTCACAGGTGCCTTTTCATGTGGGCATAACCAAACTGTTCCCACATCTGCACCAGCTCTGCATGCAGTTAGGGCCACATGAACACAATTTGGTGCCTGAAATAAGAAGTCATGCTGGACATTAACTGCCTCAGTGTGATTTTTCTAAATCTGTGTGCACATTAGAAAATCACACAAGTGCAATTATATCAGTTAACATGTGATTACACAACCACGGTCTGTTCAGCTTTCGAATACGGAACAAGACTTTTAGATACATGTATTCGGTTTTATTTTTGCTGCTGTGTTTCCTGATGTCCTGGTCAAGACTTGGGCTGAAAGTAGTAAGTTCTCCTGTGAGGGAGAGGGGAGGTTATAAAGAACAGCTTCTTCCAAGAGCTGCTTTCAGAATTCCAATTTAAATCAAAACTTTTCCAAAGCCCACTTCAGCCTTTTTCCTCTGTAAGAAGAGTGCTTTACCCCGTCCCTGTGCATCACACATGAGCAAAAGGGGAGTATTTTTTCTGGCAGAAAGGTACTTGTTTTCTTAGAGTTTCTTTTGTGTCCTGTGTGCATTTAACCACCCTGTGGAATGCTGTGAAATGGGCTTTTTTTTTTAGTATGTCTGTTGTCTCTGTCAAAGGGCTGCTAGAGGTTTAGGCTGCCTGTATTATCTTAGTAGTGATTTTATGTCACTAAGTAACAAGCCATTAGCACAACCTTGCCACTGGGGTTTGTCACACTTTGTGTGTCAGCGTGTGTATGTGCTTTTCTGCTAAGTCTCATCTCTCCCAGCCTATAGTCTGGTCATTTAAAGCGAAGTTCGCAAACAGCATAATAATGCTGGCAATCATAAAGGAGGGAGCTAATGGCTGCAGCTGCCATTGTAAACCTGATTTCCACAGGCTCAGCAGGGCTTGGCATATCAGACGCAAGTTCAGTAAAAGGGGCCCTGCTGCTGCAGCTGTGCCCAAGCAGTTGGATTTTTGTTGTCAGCCTGGAATGGAAGCTGGGCTGGGGAAGCTCCTGACTGCCTCCTGCAATGCACTGAGTGAGGGCCAAGCTTGGCCCCAGTGGGAGCTTAACGTGCTACAGCTGAATTAAATGGATGGTGTGGCTATGCAGGAGGCCAGTATAAGCTCCAGGATCCAGGTGAGCACTGAAGAAGTTCAGGGGTTTGCCCTCCAAGGGAGGACATCCCAGCTCCAAAGACAGTAGAGGAGAACGGAGGCATTCCTTTAATGCCAAGCTCTGTGCTTCTGTGAGAGCTGAAGCAATCCTCCTTTTAAATGACAGATTGCTTGTGCCAACTCAAAATTGATAGTATCCTCCTTAGGCTTCTTTCAAACCTGTGATTTTCTTAATGGGAGAAGAACATCCTTGTAAGTCCATATGCTTTCTGAGTACCTGCTACTGGTGTACGACCCAGTAATTCTCCCTTTTGCATGTAATCTCCCTTGATACCTTCTATGTGCTGTCAGGGCCAAGGCTAGGTTCAGGCTCTCAGTAACTTCCAGAAAATACTGAATGGACTGTGAAAGGACTAAGCAGTTTCACTTTTTCCTCTTCTGTCCCTCTTCTCCCACGTTATTGCTGTGCACTCTATGTAATGTGAGAGAGTCTGTGCAGTCTCAATGTGTAGACATCTCCTCCCTAAATTAACGTTTAAGGCGTTTGGAGCACCTGTGACGTTGAGACTGAAAAGGGAGGCTCAGTTCATCTTCAATAATATCTTGGGTTTCTGTGCAAACACAGGGTTTTATTCTTATAGCTATTCTGGCCATGCTGTGACATTTCATGTTGAAGAGGCAAATCTTCTTGAGACATTTTGACAGCCAGAAGCTAGGACTTCCATGGGCTTATATGGATTAGGATGTGCTGGTGGCTGTCCTTTCCTCTTTTCCGGCCTGCATAGCTCTCAAAATCTAAAAGTGCATTTGTATGTCAGACATACCGACGGGTGCTATCTAGTGCCCCTTGTTAGATGATTTAGGCCCAGAGTGTTGTGGTTTAGAGCCATCTCTCCCCATTTCAGGCAAATTTGAAATTGTCTTAAGGATAATTGAGTCCTTATAAACTGGCATCAGCAAAGAGAAAATCTATCCAAATGCTTCCCAGAGTGTGGGAAATGAGAGGAAAACTTGGCAATTGCATATGCTAACTAATCATTTAGCACATACACACTGCCCTGCCAATATGCATTCCTGTATTTACAGATAACCCACAGCATATGGCATTTCTTGCCTGGCAGGTATTATATGTGAGGCTCAGGTTATTGCAGCAGAGGAAAAGGAGCCCCAAACAGAAGGTGCAAACCTATAGGAAGTAGGTAAGGATATTTACATAATTAAGAGGTATTTTTCTTTAATGAAAGTGCTGTAGTTGCTCTATAACAAGGGTCTGAATTACAGAGCTGAACCTGCTGTGGTTCCTATGGCCTGTGTTGTGTATTATTTGAACCCCTCACAACTTGTATGCATTTGTCTTGGTCACACATTTTGCCCTTCCTTGCATTGCTGGTGTAAACACTATCTTTCTTAGTGCATTGATCTGTACAAGGGCAGTCGGTATCATATAAAAAGCATTAAAATTGTAAACATTTAAATACATTTAAAACTCTGTCCTTATGTGAATTTCTCAGGGTCTCCAAGGAAGCCTTCCGTAGGGGAGGAACTGAAGCTGATTCTGCTGAGTTGCAGGGGAACACTTACAAGTGCCAAAAGCACGGGGTGCGTTTGCCAGAACTGAGTCAAGGAGTCTGGCAGGGGCTTGATTCATGGTGGCTGAGTCCTACCAGACCAGCCTTACATCAGAAAAAAACACCCTGTTGCCCAGTTCAAGCCAGAGACTCCGTAATGCTACTGCTCCTCCTGCAGAAAATGAACAGCATTTGCCCAGTGCTGCTGGTCATGCATCCTCTTCCCTGCAGGTAGCAAGCTGGAATAAAGGCACCGCTCCGCTCCACATCTTAAGGACTTACACTGTGAGGCATTGACTCATTTCCACACAGAACTGAGTCCTTTCACCTCTCCTTAAAATCAAGTCAACTATCACTGAATCAGACTCTTAGTCCTTGTGGTAGCAGGGCAACTTGAAGTAATGCAGTGTGTGATGGCAAGGAAGGAAGTGGAGAGATGTTGTATTTAGTCCATAAAGTATTTTTCAACTTTCACTGAAAACACAGCTGGGGGTTTGTGAAAGGAAGAGCACTTTTGTTCCTCCCTGAATTTTTTGTGTGTGTGTGTGCATGTGAAAATTTGAAAACATTTAAAGGAAACCAAACACCTTTTAAAAATATGTATCTATACTGAAAAACATAAAGGAAGTTCTGATGAAAAAACTTCTACTAGCTCCTACTCATGAATTGCAATTACCAATAATTCTTAATTTAAAAAATCTCAAGCACTTAAAAAAGTTTAAGAACTTTCTTTCTGATTGTTTTTTGTCTGGCAGTACTAATGTGATCAAATCAGTTCAGCTCAGCTTCAATTGAGAAGATGAATGTATTGAGACTCCCAACAAGGTTGTGTGTCAGTAGCACAGGACTATATGATCCTGCCATTTGGCTTTGTGTTTGCTCTCGGTGAGGCTGATAATTTCATCACCCTCCCTGAAGCTGCATTTCATTCCCCATAAATTCTTTAGTGCCTCTTTAAGCCCCTCATATTGGAGCACTCTGTCTTCTGGAATGTCCTAAGTTTGATCTGTCGTTATGGTGGCATGTCACATTCAGTTACTGGATGTGTCTCACTAGGTGCAATGCAATGCTGGCTGCCAACATAACTAATTGTGAGTGAGTCCTGCTCGTGAGGAGTTTGCTGGAAAACGCAGCTGAGAATCCTGTTTTCAGTGTCTGCTCTTTGGACTGTCTTGGCACCAATGAAATGCTTCATTATAGAGAGATATAATAGAACCATGGGCTGCGTCCAGACTGGCAAACTCCTGCCCAAACTCTCCATCGTTGCTATCTTTGGTTGGGCTCTGACGGCGATGGCAGCTGGAGGGATCAATGAATTGACTGCAGCTTCCCAAATCTTTCCGAACAACACCCACAGTTGTAACTGCCTCTCTTTCTGCTCTGTTCAGGTTTGCTCTCTTCAAGCCAGTGTCCCATTTCTGCTGTCTGAAATGGCTCCTGCTGCCTTCTTATCTCCCCTGGTCATTCCCCTCCCACACGCCTTGCTCCATGTGCTCCCAGTGCCATGCCTCCCCATGATGCTACCAGTGCTTTTTTACCACTCTGCTGCTGGCCCTGACCAGCACTGCTGCTAGGACTAAGTGAGCGAGTCCAGCAGAGCAGGTTCAGCTTGATTTGATGCCTTGCCCCCAGCTCTAGTGTGCTTCATCTGTTGGTGATGTGAACACAGCTCCCCTTGCAGCTTCTGCAGCTTCTAGCACAGACATTTCATCTTGTGCCAAGCATGCCAGTGACACCCAAATTTAGCATGCCAGTCACAGATACAGCTTCCCCTGATACTGCTCAGCTAAGAGACTGGGAAATTGTGGCAAAAATACTCTGTGATATTGAATGAGAGATTGATAGTGCCATTAATAAAGCTATTGCTAGCAAATAACACCTCTGTATAGAGAGAGACTGGATTGCCCTTCACAACCATCTGCCCCTTCTTTGTCTCTTTTCTGCACTATCTTTGTGGATTTTTCTGTAACATCTATTTGGAACACTTCTGCTTTATTGGTTTCTCAGGCTTATGAAAGTCGAGTTCTCTCTCCAAACAGAAGGAATTACACCTTATTGTAACCCTGCTGTATAGCACAAAAGGTTTGGAGTTTTAAATTTTAGCTTTTTGAGCTCACTTTTGGTAGCCTGAACCACCATGAATGATGTACAGGTAGTTTGAAAGATACAAACCATGCCTGATGTAAATCTTGCTCATGTGAGCCGTCCTCTCTTTTCTGCCTGAGTGGCATCATAAGCAGTGTTGTCACCTGAGGTATCATCCTTTGCATCTGAAACAGGTTGTTGTCACACTGCCAGTTCCATCGCTGGTCACACTGTGAGATGCTTCTGTCCCCACTCCCTGTCCCCAGCCCCATACTGTGGGGTTATATACAATGACACAATTTGGATTTCCTCCCTCCTCAGTTTCTCAGCCTGTAGAGTGCTTTTGAAATACATTTGTGAGAGCATTTTCTGTGAAACTGGGGATGATAAAAAGAAGTGGTTTCTAATGGAAATGGAAAATTTTGCCCTATCATTCCCTTATCCTCTCAGGATCTGCAGCCTAAAGAGAAACATTAAATATGCAATGCTATGAGAAAACTGGAAGAACGCACGTAGCTCATTTATTTAAAGGATATTCTCTGCCTTTTTAACAGCTAGATGTGAGGCTGTTACACAAAGAATCTAGGAGAAGCTGAAATTTAGAGAGAACCAAGACCTATGATAAACTTTGGCTGGACACACCCCTGTGCTTCATATGGATGTGTACCTTCCTTTCCCTTCACTGTCTTCTCAAGTGCAAGAGTGTTTTTACTTGTTAAGATTTAATTTTTAAAATATTCTTCGGCCCCAAGCATATAAAAATGGATCTGAAGGGAAGTATGAAGATTTGAAAAAGGGCTTCCTTTAATTTCCGCTACACCAGCTACTAGTTCCTTTTGTTAGGAACTTGTTGCTGAGTACAGACCTGCCTGGGAACTGAAACTTCAATTTGTTTAGTGTGTATATGAACCACCATGCTCTGTATTGTATATCTGATTACGGTTTTATGCAGATATCACTGTCATTTCCAAGTCTCTTCTCTGTAAAGGAAACCCACCAAAGTCACTAAGTACCTGCAAGAGAGTAGAACCATTAGCTAAGAGTTTTATGCAAGTACATTTTGACCCTGAAGCTATACAGTTTTAAAAATAGTATTCCTCGGCTCTTCCAGGAGAAACAACAATAGCTGTGAGGAACAGACTCTAATGGTTTAACTTCCTGCATGTACCTACACATCAAGTGTTATATCAGTACTGATAATTCTCAAGGTCATGGGCATTTGCCGTTCTGAGCTTAGCCTGCTTTTGCTACTGGAGTGGGATGACAGCTGTGTGCACGTCTGCTGTGAGTGCAAACTGAATTCAAAGCACATTGTGCACCTGATTTTCAAGGGCAAAGCTGAAACTAGGTCCTCTCACTTCGAAAGAAAAAAAAGAGAGAAAAGTGGGATGGGGGTAATCAGACAGTTGAGCTTCGTTCCTGTATTACTTACTTTAATAAAACCATAATACTAACTTCAAATAGCTTTGGAAATATTTAGTTACCTCTTTCATCAAAGGCATTTAACACACAAATAAAGGAAGAACCAAAGCAATGTGAAATGCAATGGACAACTGTTACAAATAAACAGGCTTCAGGCTTGGGGGCCTTGGATGAACTCAACTTTTAACATCACTATGGTCTTAGATCTGTACAGGCCTGTTATGACATTACAACCTTTTAAAATTTCAATAGATTAGTCCTGTTTGTTTAGGTTTCAGGATTTGTTTGAGGATTCTTCTTGTTGGCAGGGTTTGAGAGTTATTAGGTGGAAAAGCCCTGGGAGTGACAGATGTGATGGAGAGGCATGTGATAAGAAGAAGGTTTTGCTGTGACTGTTTTTTTCCTCTTTTAAGTGGAATGACTGTGATTAAAGGTGGGCGAATATCATTTAAAAAAAAGGTTTTCAAGTATACACTCACATACAATTGCTTTACAGAATGCCTGACCCCTTTTCTCTTACCACAACAGATTTACTTCCTAAAAAGCTTTAGTTCCAAGGAAGGAAAGTGTTATAGATACTCCTGCCAACATATATCCATCTGTGAATGCTGGTGTGAATATTTATATGTTTGAATCAGAACATGGGAGGGCTGCCTGTGGCCTGGGAATCATTCGGTCAGGAAGCAGATGGCTCTGCGGCAGCAACGAGCACACGATGTGAGTTACTGGGACCACTCAGGAATGCCGCCTGAGCAACACTCACGATAAACACTGAATGTGTTGTGCAGTCTGGGGGAGGAGTGTGTCTATATAAATGAGTTTTTCAGTATCCCTGCATCTGTAAATTAGACTGTTTCATTAACTCAGTTATAGCATTGATATGCAAAGGCAACCATGTTTTCTGAATATTTAGCCAGGTGCCAGTCAGGTTGGATGCAGCAACATAGCAAACTCCATGTGTGGAATTTTTGTGGTACATATTCTAGATTTACAAGTGAAAAAAATTGTTTTGGTCTGTTCTTAATGACAAAAGTGCTCAATTATTCTGGCCATTTCAGTAGTTGGCTTGTCCCAGGGACCAGAAGTTCCGTTTTCCCTGATAAATGCTGCCTCAAATTTGGAACTCATTCTGTTCTGCCATGTCTTTATTACCAGTTATGTCAGTCCTGATTTTGCTGTCACCAAAGCTTCCCTCGTATTAAATATTTTGCATCAGTCTTCTGCATTGTATGTTATGTTTTAATCTCTCCAGCTTTAGAGAGCCCCATACATTTTCCTGGATTCTTTTAGATCCATTATAATAAATATATTAGTTATAATTAAAATATACGTGTATATGATTATGCTTTTGCTAGAGACTAAGCATAGCATTTTTAAATCTAATATCAGGATAGAGAGTAGACAAAGAAATGGTTTCTTTTGTTTAAATACATTTTCAGGAGCAAATCCGTTGTCTTGTGCTGGGTCAGCACTGGAATTCCTGGATCTTAAAATGCAAGCATATCATTCAAATAAGATATTGTTTTCTTTGTAGGTGGTCATGAAATTCAATGCGTCCTTCACAAATTGAAATTGCATAAACATAAAGTTACTGTAAGGAAGAATTGGGCTGAATGTGCTATTTTTAGTATTTTGAGTGCTGTGATGGTATTTTCTCATATAATAATAATAATGATGGTGATTGGAGCTTGCTTGCCCTAAGCTGGTTTCCATCATTCATTCATCTATAAATTGAGTTTGAATGCAGATTGAATTCTGGGTGGAGAATTTTTTCACACAGTTTTTCCTCTTCTGATCTTTTATTCAGCTGAGCTGGTGAGATGACCTGCTTCCATTTCCAAGGTTTTTCCTTCAAAAAAACTGACTTTGAATAAAGAACTGAAGAATGCTTTGTTGCTTTCTTTCAACCTAAAAATTGTTTTCTTAACCTTTATAATACCTGTTAAGTTTAAGACCAAGGGAATTAATGCTCCATTTGTAATATTGTGTACATGGGGAGTGAAAGTTTTTCTCTATTTCCTCCAGGCAGGCTTGGAGCCCGTGTTCCTGGGACAAGGATAAGTGAAAAGAACATGTTTGCAAGCCTACAGACAGAGCACTGAACCAGCCTCCTCCTTCTCCAATCAATGTCATCACCGCTTCCAGAAAAACAACTGGTCCTGTAGTTTTCCTGTAGTGTAAAAGATTGGGTTCCCTGGATCCACCAAGGATCTGTGACACCAGCCCTTCCCTTACAATGCCTGTTGTGTGTCATGCAAAGAGAAGATTTAAATGTTCTCCAAATGATTCTGTGCATACCTCAGTCCCCAGGTCTTTCAGTGAATCTTACCCCAGAATCAAGTAGAGCAATGGACTGCATTATAAAATGTTGTGTCTAGAGTAGCTGTGTTGATATCGTCCTTCCACCTCTGCCTCAGGAGAAGGGCAAAAATTGCCGCCATGAAGATCATTCACGCTGGGGATGAATGCCATGGAGTACTTAAGTATTTTATACATTTCAAATGTTTTGCAGATTGCAAAATTCCCCATGATGGTCTGGAAAGGGCTCTGTCGCTTCAATTCTGCTCTGCAATGATTTGGCCAGGATTACTCTGAAAAACTGTAACAGATCTGAGACTAGAAAGGTGGGTACCTGAGTTCTCACCAGGCAATGTAGGAGGGACCTCAGTATTTTCTTTTTGGGCATCTGTAATGCCTTTGTTTTGCCCTGAGCTGGCTGCACTAGAAGAGAAAAGTTTTTTTTATGGTCAGATCTTTCCCATCAAAAAGTCCTCAGTTTGTCATCTAGCACCGGTTTGTCTGTGAAGTTCAGTTTTATGGTGTCTGTTCTCAGCTTCTTGGTACTCTGATGACTTTAAGATACATATCAAACAGAAACTGTACCCCTTTTTGTGGAAATTTTGTATTTTTTCACCTTCCACCCTATGGCTGTGATCTTGCACCACTGAGCAATCTACAGAACCTGAACTCCTTGTCTTCATTTTTAATTATCCTGCCTGATGAAGCAGGATCCCATTATTTAATTATTTTCCCCCCACACCCTTTGGTTGACTATAGTCACCAGTGTTTTATGCAGCACCCTTCTTTCCCTTCAGAAGTCCTGGATTCCTGGTCTGAAGAGCTGTAATCCCACAACCATAGCTACCTGATTTTAGCAGGTTTTACATTGGCGTTTCAAATGCTGTGGTTAACAAGTCACAACTAGTGTAAAGCACTGAAGAAAAATTTTCATGATACAATGCTGTGCAATTTAACGTAGGAACAGCTATGATACATCACTGACTGGCAAGCAACACTGCTTTGTCCCAAAAGAGACATAGTCCAGAGGCCTGGATGCCAAACCAGACTTCCTGCATTTTAGATATTGTATTTTACGCAGCCATATATAAAAATGATGTTGGTTAGGAACACACCAACAGTCCTTGATTGTGTCCCAGTTAGAGTGAGTGATATTTTCTTGTGGGTACAGTTTCAAACTTCCTCAGTTGTTGTATACAGCATACTGCCTGATCCCAAATTCCTGCATATCTTAATGCAATCAGGAAATGATGGATTAGCACTTCAATCTGCTATGCCAGTCTGATGAATTGTGTGGTAATATTGTTCCCAAATTGCCCATTTGTTTGGAAAACAACTTTAGTCACTGTGTTACCAAGGAAGACATCGATTTTCTTCCTTTTCTTTTATTCAAGCTAAAAGTTAAGAGGAGTCCTGGGGAATTGGTTTTGCCTAAGTTGATGTATTGGGTCTGGCTGGGCAGGAGATAACTTCCTTCATATCAGCCTCTGTGGTTCTGTGTTTAGAATTTGTGGCTAAAACGGTGTTGATAACCCACTGGTGTTTTGGCTACAGCTAACCAATGTTTGCACAGTGTCACAGCTTGCATTTTCCCACTCCACCAAGGACTGGTGGAGTGGTTGGGAAGGAACACAGCAGGACAGCCAACCTGAACTGACCAAAGGGATATCCTATACCACATAACAACAGGTCCAGCAATAAAAGCTGGGGTAGAGCAAGAAGGAGGTGAGGCCCTTCTTTTCCATGGTGGCCATTGCTCAGAGACTGGCTGGGCCATCAGTCTGCTTGTGGGAGTTGGTGAGTGATTGTCTTTCAATTGCTGCTTTATTTTTTCTTTCCTTCAGCTGTTATACCGTCTTTAGCTTGACCTATAAGTTTTCTGGCTTTTGCTCTTCATATTTTGTCCCCCCTCACAGTGAACAGGGTGAGGTGATTTGGAGGCTGTGTGGTTGTTTGGCTCCTGGCTAGTGTCTATCCATCATAGTAAAAACTTTTTATTTCTCCTCTACATAAGAAACTGCCAGCAACACATTCCAGGATGCTCAGCCTGGCTCTCTGGTCAGGCCTGTTCCTTACTCTCCTTTTCCCATTGGAGGCCAAGTCCTATCCCTTCATCTTTCTGATGGCAAAATCCTGTTCTGCATCCAGTACTGAGGAGAGCTGAATCAGACCTCTGTTTACTTGCTGCAGTAAAATTAGCATTTTCCTAGCTGTGTCAGTTGTGGAGTCCTTGAAAAAAAGTTTTAAGGGAAAGAATGTGACTTGTGATAATATAAACAATAATTTATTGTTGAGTGCTGTGGGGATATGGTGGCTCCTGGCTGGAAGGTTAGAAGGACTATAGGCTAGAACTTGATAGCAGTACTCCAGCTATATACCATCTGCATTTCTTTTAATGACAAAAATAATCACCAGTTTCCTGCACTGCTGTCAAAAAGCTGAGCCAACATGCCGATCTGGGAGTGTGATCTGGAGTTCTGGTCTGGCTACATCAGCTGTGCTTTCCAGCCCATTCCAGAAGCAGATTCTGTAATACTGGTGAGGTTTGATCCAGGAAAAGTACAGATGTTGCAGTGTGTTGCAAGTACTTTGGCAGTTAGAAAGATTCAGTCCTGTCCCTGGGCCTTTTTCCATTTGTCTCACATGACATTTGTGCCATGGAGCAGAAGCAAAACTAGGCAATCCAACAAAAGTAGGATTTTCCCCCATAGAAGCACCCATACAGTTGGGCAGAGTCCCTAATAGCTCTTAATATTTACTCTTCTTACATTTGCACTGCCAAAGAGAAAAGATATTTGACTGCAACAGTGGATCCTTGAACCAGAGGCAATGGTTATATCTGAGATTAGGGTTCTTAGGGGTCAACAGAAATTTATTAGCATTGTCTTTGCTTGCTGTTTTCTCTCAAATGTGCTGACAAACCACTTCTAGTCTTCCTTGACTCTGAGGTGACCTGGTCTGATGTGCTCTGACAGTAGCAAACTTAGAATCCTATGCTGGCATTCTGGGGTGAGATTAATGTACAGCGTTTATCTTTCAAGGAGGAGTTCAGTCAACAGGAGAGCATACCTTGGGTGAGCTTGGGTAAGTCTTACCCTACATTTGTGCTGGCTTTTATCAGAAGTGCTTTAGCACTGAGGCGAAGAAGCCGATGGAGTTGTTTCAACATCTGGCCAAACCAGTCTGTTAACTGCATTCCACAAGCTTTACATTAACACCAGAAAGTTCACTGCTGTGCTTTCTTGTGACACCTGTGTATGGGGGTAGCCATAAATCCACCTGCTGCACTAGTTTTAGTGAATTAAACCATAGAGAAAATATCAATCTTTTTCCTTGCACTTTATTTGTTCAAGGCTGTGTCAGTATGTGACATCAGTTTTATGCAGAATCTCGTGAAGTGTAGGAGTTAATGAGGTTGGCTACATATAAACATAATTTTTGGATCATCCAGGGACATAAATGCTGTAGTAAAGAACGGATGAGCTAAAGTGATACTGAATGATGATGTTAATGGGACTATTCCATCATGAAAACAGCATGGAAAATTCTGCTGAAACAAACCTTTCCAAAGTCAGTGATAAACATCTCTTGTCAAATGCAAATGCCTCATTCAGACCTGACCTCCAGCAGTTCCAACAAGGTATGGTTCATAATTTCTGCTTGTGTTGCTCTGTGGAATTTGTGAGGGTTGATCTTGACCTTGGATTTGCTGTTAGGTTTAAGAATAGTCAAAATCTTTAGTGCACAGAAATGGAAACCTATTTTGGCAATGCCTTTCTTCAGATGTCTACATGATTTAAAGAAATAACTGAGAAATTTAAGTTTACCTGTGTTACAGGCAGAAAGATGATTCTTGTAAGTCTTTTGCAAAAAACCTGAAATCCAACAGGAGGTGATTTACCTTACTTCTGTTCATCTGTAGCACTGCAATGAAACGTGGGGAAAATGCTTTTATGAAAAGCAATACTCTTTTCATTTTTAAGAATTAAATTTAAAATGTCATCCAATTGTGTCACTTGCATCAATCCATGACTATGAAGCTTTTTGCACAAACACTGGTGCCAGCGATATCATATCTCTAGCTCTGCTATTTCTTGGTCTCTAGTGACTCCTTAGCACTCTCCAGAACCTGGCCACCAAATCTTTGTACAAAAAAAAAAGGCAGCTTTCCATAACTTAATGTGTGACTTCTCATTACCACCTTCTATAAAAAGACTCTCCTATCTCTTCTTCCCCTTGAGTCACAGGTCTCAAGTGCCTCAGAGAATAATTTCAATATTCTGCAATCCTAACACATTATTCCTTCAATTTGTCTCAAGTATTCCGAATTTTTATTCAATGCAGTCTATAATAACTTGGACTTAGGCTTTTTTTTTTAATAGTGCAGAGAAAAATGTTCCAGCACAGCACTATAAGAGAGTTCTGTAATTACTGTAGCGATCGGTGAAGGATGGCAAACTAGGTTCGTACACGCACTGTGCTCCCTTGTCAGTAACAGGAGACTCAGAAAGGTGCAGATAACAGCCTGCATGTGAAAGCAACATTCACACACAATTCAAATACTACAGTGGGACTTAAGATGGTAACATGCAGAGGTATCTACTGGACTTGAAATATGTTGAACTGTTTTGTTGCGTTTTCATCAAAATTTCTTAACTTGTGCTTTTACTGTACTCGAAAATTTTGCTCTGTATGTTCCATAACAATTTTAGATGCTGACCTCTGGTATCTCTTTTCAGGTAACCTTCATGGAAGAGTCACATTTAGGAATATTTGGTGCAGATTCCAGAGGCAGGGAACAAAGTTCCTTTAAAACCACCATGAGATTCAGTCTCTTCTGCTCCACACACAAGGTATATTTCCTAATGCTACCATCGTAAATAAATAACAATGTATACATTAAAACAACAGCAGCAGTACACACAGCTTTCCTCTCTAGAGCGGCTGGGGAAGAGCTAACCATTTATAAAACTGAATTAACATGTTATTTAACTGCATATACTAATGGAAAGGTGGTGTGTGTGAATGCAGAAGAAGCAAGGCCCTTTTGCCAAAGGGGCTCCTGGGCACTCACTCACTTTGTGCTTGGTTGCTGTTGTGCTTTTCACGTTAGAGAATCCAGCAGACTCATCATTGGGAAGTTTAGAAATTGGCATGCCTGCTGTGTCTATACTTGTTTTTAGGGCAGCTCCGAGGTCTCAATAGTCCCTTTACTGGCACAGTTGAGTGCAGGAAGGATGGGAGCACACCCAAGGCAGCAGGTGCCCAAGTGTGCATGAGCTCCTCTGGACACATCTCGCACAGGCTGGGCACATACGGGCAGGATGCGGAGCATGCAGTGCCCACAGCTGCTGGGAACTTTTTCACTGTGCTAGAGGTCTAGACATGCTTTTTTGTCAAGAACACCAGGAGAGGCTCAGCAGAGGAAAAGGTCTTGGAGTATTGTGGAGCAGCCTTCCCAGCACAGAGAGTGCAGGTTGGCCTGATTCATTTTCCCTGGTTCTGGAAACACTAAGCTAACTTCTTCAAGATGTCACATCTCCTCTATGTCACTCTACTAAATCTTAGAGGTCAAATAACAAAAATGTCCAGTAAGCTGAAGATTCCCTTGGGGCTACAGCAGTCATGGAGAATAGACCAAAGGGAAGCGATTTCTAGGGTGGGGAAATCATAAAGAGCTGCTTTGTGTTCTCAAGAATGGAGCTGAACCCAGAGCTTATTAACTGCAGCTGGAAAACTGGTTTAGAATAGTAACATGTCCTTTAGTAAAAGCATATATCATCTGTGTTAAAAACAGGTCTCATCCTTCTTCTTTAATGTTCTCCAGGCTGTTGTGATTAGTTCAAAGTACATTACTCTGTAGGTATTAATTTCCTGTCTCTACATAAAGACACATATTTTTAATAGTTCTAAGTGCCCTTATTACATATCCCCACGGCACTGAACCTTGCAGGCCTTCTGTTAAATTTGAGGTTGCTTCTTGGGCCTCCCAGACTGTCCACAGTTTGCTGGTGGGTTTTACCTCGTTACACCCTTTGGGGACAACAGATCAGCACACTAAAGGAAAAGGTTTAGCAAAATAAACACCGACAGGGTTAAAATGTAAAATATTACAAACCTATATTAAGCATCAGATGACTCTGGCCTTGTCCCCAAGTTTGGTCTAAATTCACAGGGGAGACCAAGTCTCTGTTGCCCTCTGGCAACAACAATTGACTCCTTTTGGCTAAAGAATTCTCCATTGTTAAACAGTCCCCATCTGCTTGGTTGAGCCGAGAACGCTGCTGCTTTAGCTGACACTATCTCAGCCTGAGTATTTAGGCCCTCACCCTTAGGAGTTTTTGCAGAGCATGTCCAAAACCAAACACATTCTGTTGGCTGAAGGCCCATTGCTTCCTTTAGCAGACCAGGTGAGAAATTCTTGATTGTTTGATCTCACATTTCTGGGCAACCCTGCCAGTATCTAGGTCTTCCTACCCAATGGATTATTTAATTCCCCAAAAATATAGGGTACAGCTAGCATCCACAGAGACATGTGAAATTCATATTAACTGTATAAACACTTTTCTCCAAAGTACTGCAGTCTGCAAGTAAAATTCCTATGGTAGGTAGTTGCTGGAGGCTCATTTGTTTCACTCATTGCTCTGCCAGCAATGTGAAGTAGCTCTGCTTTAGTCATATAATGTTATGGTGAAAGAAGTCAGCCTGGTTCTGCAGACTTCTGCCCTAGAACTCAGCCCTGTTGCTTTGTTCACCCTGCACATATCTGTATTCAATCATGGGACTTCAGAGATGCACCTGCTGCTTCCCCTGCTGTGATACACTGCTGTTTGCTGGAAGTGACTGACAGAACTTGCTGAAATTTCCTGGGAATGAACCTTTGGGATGGTACTGCAACTCTGGTTGTATGCAACTGGGTTTTGCCTGCATTCCCTCCAGCAGGGTGTTTGGGTAGCCAGGAGAATAAATTACACTCAAATTTCGTCTGGCTTCTGGCTGCCACCAACTTGGCTTTTAACCACTGTCAGACTTTAAGAAAAGGGCTCATTGTTTGGATGGGATCCATTCCTGAGACAGCCGTTCAGTTATGTTGCCTTTGCTGTGAACACAGGCCTAAGGAGGTAGATTCTTCCTGTTTCCCTTAAAGTGTTTTTAGACAGATCCTGTCTGTCCTCTTCAGGAGGAAAACAACAGAGTGTAAAAAAGCACTCATACTAGAAAGCAAAGATGAAGAAGAGTTATCTCAACTTGTAAATGCAAGGGTTTGTTTGGTACGCTGTGTGATGTGGAGGAGAGGGTGAAGGTACACTGGCATTCTGTCTGTGAAGATTCAGTTTCACTGCAGATTTTATTAAGTTGTAAATCTTTTTGTTGTGGTAGATGGATTTTGCAGAAAATTTCCACGTACTGGGTGGGATAATGGATTGCTTTAAACCACAACTTTCTTTTGAAACATAAGCCTAACTTTACTATTTGATTCTGTAGCTATTAAGAGCTTTAGACATTGATTTGTCTGCTCAGGCTGATTACCAGAACCAAGAGATAGCCTAAATTCTGTGGCTCTGTCTGAACAAAAGTAGCCTGACCTAATAACATATTTCCTCCTTTGTCTATATGTTAACTCTAAAATTACATTGGTTTTCTGTGCTTAGCCTCAGGATGTAAAAATTGCTTCCTTTCACATGTGTTTTATTGAGCAAAATACAATTTGACAAATATCTTCCCTGTTTAGAAGTTCTAAGAACTGAGGTTCAGCTATATTTCCCAAGAGGATGGTTTCTTGTGCCTTCCTTTCTGCTGTCTTTCTACCTATCGCTTCCCTGCCCTGATGTTTAAAAGGAGCTTATGCATTTTAATATTTTCCAAGTTGTGCAGAGCTAAAAGGAGGAGAGGAACATGAAGCTGTGGCAAACCTTGGAGCTGCTGAGGTTGTGTGGAAGGCAAACTGAAATGTAAAGCCCAGTCTCAGCACCAAAGGCCCCAGAGAAGCTGCAGAGCCATGTGGGGAGAGTTGTGGTGTTTGCTTCTGATGTGCCTGTCCAGGGCAGGTCGAGGTCTCTAGGAAGCAGAGGAAAGTATCCATCTGTCTAATGTTCCCATGAGGTGGAGCAGGGCTATTTCTGTTTCACAGATGACAAATGGATCTCTTCAAAGGCTAGCTCCAGTCACTGAACACCGAAAAACTGGGCCGCTTTGTCTGAAGAAACTTCTCTGTTTCCACAAGCTGTAGGAAAAACAAAGATTTGCTTAACTGTAGGCAACCTTTCGTTAATCTCCCCCACTTTCACCCTCCCCCAAAGGGAGAATATTTCTAGGTCATGCAGAAATGATTAAATAGTACCTTGGAGCAAGGAATGTCTCGCACTCCTTATAATTGCCAGGCTGGCATGCTGGACACTCGACCATCTTTCCTGACTATTGTTCAGCTTCATGTAACCATTAAATAAAGTTTTCACATGGATATTTATGTAGAGTGCCTATGGTACTTCAACAGAAGCTGGCAGTAAAGTCTCTCTTGAATCACTCTGTTACCACTGACTCCAGAGTTCTTTAGATAATGGCTGATAAAGTTCAAAACATTAATTTCCACCAATAAACAGGAACTGGAAGCCTAGGGAGTTAATAGGGCTTTTTCATCTCAGCCTAACTCTCTGATCTAATTTCAGATAGCAGGAAATATGCCAACTTTAGCCGCTAATTAGAGTTACTCTTTGGAGATTATTTGTAGCAGACCTCCAAGCTTCTTATAACAAAAATGCACTGACAGTCCTGCCAGCATAAATATGTTAGCTGTTTGTAGTGTAGAGGCCATTTGAATTATGTGATGAATTGTTACAAAGAGTTTTAAAATATATCAGACTTCACAAAAAGTAATTTTATCTGGAAACCACGGTTCTGTAATTCCTCAGGAACAGTTAAGTGTGGCAACATTGCCTATTTTGTCTCTTTTCTTGCAGGTGCCAAAAGTTTTTAAATAATAAACAGTGAAATGGTATTAGTGATTGAATTCTATTTTTCGTATTTTCTGTGTCCTGTTCTGGAGGAACATATTCTGCTGATCTCTGGTCATATTCACTCAGGATTAGGCTTGTACTCCGCTCTAGAATGCATATTCCTTTCAGAGAAAAAAAGGTACTCTTTTATCATGACAAAGAAATCTCTTCTTATGGACTGACTCTTGATACCCTCACAGTGAGCTTCAGCTTTCTCAGAAGTTATGCTTCCCAGTGTAGCTATCTTTGCTGTCCAGCAGAAGTAAGAGATACAGCATCTCACCCAGAGAAATGAAGAATATGAATAACTGTGTGGTGGCAGAGGTGTGATTGTAAGATTCATTTTATTAATAGCTTTTCCTCTGGTAGTTTTCATATTTTATGCTTTTACCTCACCTTCCATTCAAGGTTGAGCTCTTTTATTGCAGTTTCTGTAGCACCTAGGTAATAGTGGTCATAAAGCAGTTTATAAAATTAGCCAATCCTTGCATCACCCCTTTGAGAAATTCCCTGAACCTTATAGCAGGTGTAAAGTGATGAGGCAGTGAGAACAACACCGAGAATAGAATCACATCCCAACTTGTACTGCTGTCCATTGCTCATCCATGAAGATGGAAAAATGTGCCATTACTGATTGCAGCTTCTGCTAAATCAGTAGGGTTTCTAAAGAGCTTTCTACGGAGCACTGCTGAGGAACTCATAGTACTTCTGAGGCAGTGGGAGAAACAGACACCCACAGGAGAAAGGGAGCACTCATGTCCTAGACCTTTGTGGTTCCAAGGTGAGGTTTTTTCATCTCTATTTGAAAAAGGTGCCAGAACACCTTGGGTGCTGTATTCCTGGGTACCTCCTCTTCCTTTGCCTTCTCTAAACTGGATTCCCTGGCCAGTCTACAGCTTCCAGGGTGATTTTCACTTCAGTAATGACGAGAAATAGAGTGCATCACAGTTAACTCAGAAAAATGAGGATATGAACTAACAAACTACAATATGCTTGATGTATCAGGAAACATTTTCAAAGAAAAATATTCTGACTTTTAGGCTCTTGACTGTGGAAATATTTAAGTTAGTTGAAAATCCACTTTTCTAGCAAAGGCAATTTGTGGAAAATGTTGTCCAGCCCAGGCCTGTGCCTCCTTTATATTCCTTCTTTAAAGTAATGGGTTTTTGTTTTGGTTTTTTTGTTCCTATGTGCATCTTGCATTTAAAATTCATGTCTTGTTTCACTTGAAAGTCTATGGATGACTGGAGAAGTGGAGGAATGACAGAGAAAGCATGGAAGTGAAATCAAATTAACATGAGAGGTGAAATTGGTTTTATTTTGATTCTCCATTGCCACTCAACTGTATGGCCATTTAAACTTTCATGATATGCTAGCACTGATATGAAACGAGACAGGGATTCTGAGCTGGTAGTGTTTTCTTGCTCTACCTAGTAAATTTAGGGGTAGATTGAGAAGAAGTAGGTTGTGTCATTGTGGAGGAGCAGTTCAAAGTCATGGTTCCTTTCCTCAGTGAAATGAATTTACAAGAGCTAAGAATCCCAAAAGTTGAAATCCCCTGCTGAGCTCATATGCCCTCTTCCTCTGAGCTGTTTCAGTGATCAGGCTGCCTGCCAACCCCCTTGTGTCAATCAGGCAGCTACAGGTGATCTTCAAGTATTTAAGCACTGCTTCAGTAGTAGTTTTCTCTGTCCTGCCCCATATATTTATACAGCCTGGTGGTCCGTGCTGGAGGGTGTCTGAGGAGCTGTAAATGCCTATGTAAGTTGTGAATGGATCCAAGCCTGCAAATGACTATGCAAAACAGAAGGCAGTGGAGTATCTGGCCCTTTGTTCTTTTTTAATTAACCTCTGTAGGAAGAAATACCTTAGAGAGAATGATTTCCATCCTGACCGTTAATGCAAGGATGAAGGAACTGCCAATCTAAGGAGAACTGAAGAAGCATAAGGAAGATAAATACTGATATTCCTGAATTATCAAACAGGAAAAAAAAAAACAACAAACAAAAACCCAGCAAGTAGAAGATTGTAACTTTATTTTCTTCTAATTCTTATAGAGAACATGATGTCCACTCCTTTAGATCACTTTAAGGCAGATACGCAGCAAAACTCAAGAATGGAAAGCTTTCCTTTTCTTCCGTTACAGATGTACATGGCAGCACAGAGGGAAATGTGGCCAGGTGTAAGGAAGGGACCTCAGCCTGCAGAGCTAAGAGGTGCAATGCCACCTGCCAAAGCTGTGTCCCTGCATGATGATTGCCCTGCAGCAAGGGTGGGAGAAGTGGGGAGAACGCATGGGGTGAATTATATCCCAGTGCAGAAGGTGCCTATGTACAACATAAGATGCCATGGTGCTCCCAAAGGAAACACAGCTAGGAAATTTAAATAAACTGTTTCTTGGTGGCTTCAGAGAAGACATCAGTGCAAACAATTTCTTTGAAAAAAAGGTATGTGGGTGGCTTAGCCAGCAGCAATGTTTTGGTTTTGTCTACTGTAGGGAATTACTTTTTTTCCCAAACTCGCCCAGCCATCTTAATTTAGAGCAGATTTAAGTTACACTAGGGGTAGTGTATTAAGTAAGTGACAGAGCTGTGGAGGTGAACTTCAGTAACAATGTGTATCGGGTATTGCTTATAATCTGGATCCCAGGTTAATTCATTAGAAATCTAGTGTAAGGAGCCATAATTTTCACAATGTGAAACAAAAAAGGGAGATATGACAAGCAGTGAGCAGGACAGTGTAAAATAGTAGGTAGCATGCACGTGAGTGACAGTTTTATCTTACTGATTTCAGCTGTTATCTTTGATGTCCTTCCCTTTCTGTGGATAAACTTGTGTGCCTACATATTCTTTTTACTATTGTATTTCACAAAGCATATATCAGTACACATGACCTGTCTGACCTATTAAATTGCCTCCCTGAACTGCTATAAGCACAGGCATAGTGATGGGTAGATGTTCTGGGATCACTAAAAGGTGTTACCTAATATTAGAATTAATGTATTTTAGTATATATATATATGTCTATGTTAGTATATATAGCATTTGTTTCCAAGTATCTGGACAGCCTGATATTTCAAAATTCAGCTTTTGTGCTGTAGAATATTTATCACATCTTAGTTTTCAGAAAGTGCTGAGCTCACTGAATGGGAATCGAAAAGAGAGTTTATAAAAGGAGATGGGAGGAGCTCAGCTTTTCAGTCTTTAATTGTCAGAGGCCAAGCTACGGGCATGAAATGTCCAATTGTAGGTCAAACTCTGCTGCTTCCAGAAGTGTCCCCCGGGAGCAGCAAAACCCCCAGATCAGATCCAAAACTACTGCTGGTTTGAAAGCCAGCTAGAGATATGCAGTGTACAGAAATGCAGGGGTACTGAAGTGCTCCACAGTAAGGTGTCACCTTTCACTCTGTGCTTCTATGTAAAAAAGTAATTGCATGAAACAGTGACTGTAAAACACAGCTGTGGATTTGAGCATTAACACCCAATTAGAGATCGGGAAAAGCAGCTCTCAGGGTTACATGCCTGCTTGGCATTTTATCTAAATGTCACTTTCAGTGCCTCGGTTCTGTGTCCTTTTGTACAAAATCCCTGAAAATTCAACTCTTCTTTCTTGTCTTGCTTGAATATAGGAACACAGAGGTTTCCAAGCGCGTTCCTGAAACTTGAGTGGGTGAATGAATTGCTCCGCAGACCTGCCCAAGGTCTTGAATGGGGTGCAAGCTTAACTTTGCTCACCAAGCCAAGGTGCCGTGTCAGCAATGTGTTAGCACTCTGGTGTGAGTGAGGAGAGAAAGGTTTCTCCTTGGGCATTTAGTTATGCTCCTGCCCCAGATCTCCCCCAGGAGCCTGCCTCTCTCCTCTCATCGCAGAGAAGGCTGGGGAGGATGGTCACTTTACTTTAGAGCCTAAGCTGGATCCCAGCATTCCTTACTGGCCACTGTTCCCCACAGCCTGAAATTAGGGTCAAAGGCCTTCTGGCAAGGTTGGGTCACTGAGGTGACCTCATGGCTCTGTCTCAGGCCGGCTGCCAGCCCGTGTTCAGCCCAGGCCTGCCTGATGGGGTGCTGAGAGCAGCACTGGGCTGCAGCTCCTGCTCTGGGCTCCCTAGTTCAGCTCAGGAGAGGCATCACCGCACCAGGTGTGAGGTTCTGCTGCTGAACACTCGTACCACGATGATGGGCTGTCACCACGGCAGTGTCATGCTTTCACAGACCTTGAGACCTAAACAGCAGCAGCACAGCACAACAGCCTGTGGGGAATGATAAGCTAAAGCCATCATTTATTACAATTTCCTCTGAAATCAGCTGTGCCCTGCCTGGTGCTCGAGCTGTACTTCTGTGTTATCTGCCTTTGCAGACAGGAGAATGTGGCAAATGCAAAATCCCTGCTCCATTAAGATCTTTGTCAAGCTCACATATTTAAAATATCTGGAAGAGACAATCTCAAGCTTCAAGGCTTTATGTTAGCACTTAACAGTGGGCTTTGTAGGCTGTTGTTATACCTGGAGCTCAAACCAAGAGAGAACAAATTAGACGAATCGAGATTATTCAGGAAAGTTCTTGGGTTGTTTAAGTTATGGGCACCATCCTGTACTGTCCAAATGTACAGCATTAATGACCCTTAGAGAACAAAAATCAATAGCTAATGAAAATACTTTATCTTCTATGCAGATCGCTTGTGCTCATGCTAAGTCCTGGGATTTTCAAAGCATCTTACTCCTCACATCCAGACAGACACATTTGAATTCTGAATAACTTAAATGTTTTATTCACTGTGGTTTCATTACAATTTAATCACTACTGATAACATTTTTGTTTCAACTACTTGTTACTCAAATTTTATATCAAAGAAAGAAACATGACAATTTCGTTTAACAATAAAAAATGTATTATCCCTTGGGTAGCAGTTAAGCAAACCTTCACCAGTTTAAGACTGGACTCAAAATGTTGAGCTCTTCCAATCCAAAGTCCAGTGATGGGACTTTTTCCCAGTCTCTTGTTGACTTTCACATAACTAAATCCATAAATATTTAAATGTTACTGCTGAAACCCTGTGAGAAGTGGTTCCCTGGCCTTCTGATACAAACAATATGCTTATCTGTACCTGAGGTGAAGCAGAGGGGTGTGGATGCTGAAGCCCAAATAGTACCTGAGCTCTGCATCTGATTCAGCACATGACCTTCTGAAGTCACTTTGAGACAGCTTCTCAAAGCCATGGAGCTGCCAGCAAATTCTGCCTATTCCAGTAACGTGTTTGCTGAAGACTCTCATACCTGTTCCCAGAGTTAAACCAGCTTTGTCTGCAACACTCTTGTGTAACTGTGTAGCTGTATTTCTATCAGAGCTTTTCTTGACCTAGGAAAGTGGGTTGCAAATGAAGGGCAAACAAAACTGAAGACACAGCACTCAGCTTTTTATACTGCAAGAATTTCAAATGTGAAGCCAGCTGAAGTCTACAGATACAGCAACCTTACTTCCAAGAAGTTTGAAATATCTAAGTCCATTGACAGCAAGCCTGTCTGTCAGTGTTTTCACTGGCTTCAATATTCTGTACTCTTCACCACTACTAAGCAGAAATTACTCCTGTACAGCAGATGGTTGCAGTTTTATGAAATGTCATGTTTTTCTGTTTAAGAAGAAACAGAAGAACTCTGTATATTAATCTATCTCTAGTACAGCAGTGTACTGTGCTGCAGTCTTACTTTTTCAAAGTTTACAGAAGCAAGGAACTCGGAGTTTGGTTTTCCAGCTCCTGTACATGTTAGCACACACACACATAAATACAAATATGCACATACTTACTCTTTTACGGACCGCTCAGTAAGGGACAGTGGAGTTTGAGGCATGGAACTTGTTTTAGTCATCTGAAAATTAGGCTAAAATTAGACTGTATATAAATAGTCAGGGTTTCTGTACTCAGTCAGGAGAGATGGTCACCTCTAGGAGATTATTCATCACTTGAAGTTTAATTTCAGGAGAGGATTATTTAAGACTAGATTTGTGTCTTTCTGGTCGTTAAAACTGGATGGAGTAAATCCCATCCCAAGTGGCTAAGGAAACTGCCCAATGAAGTTGTCTAAATACTCCTAATTCTTGTCACTATTCCTTAAGATATGATGATAAGCAGCATTTCAGTGTATATAAAGTATAAGCAGGGACAGGTGACCTTGAGAACAATACAGAGCCAGTGTCCAAATATGCAGGCACTGGGTAAGGAATGTTGAAGTCCACCTGGAATTGAAGACGATGAAGGACAGGAAGGGCAACAAGAAAGGCTTCTACCAGCAGATTAGCAGCAAAATAAAAAGTAGAGAAAACATGATCCCAGTGCTGAGTGGGAAAGGGCCTTTTGACAAAGAACATGAAAATATTGAGATACTCAATGTTTAGTTTGTCTTGCCTTCAGGAATCCCAAGTTGTAGAAACCATTGAGGAAGTCTGGAGCAAGGAAGACTACTCTTGCTGAAGGAGGATCAGGTTAGGGAACATTTAAACAATCTGGACATACGTAATTACATAGGAGTTGAGAAAGTGTACCCATGAGTGCTGAGGGTGTGGTCCAATGTCATTGTGAGGTCACACTCACTCTTGGAAAAGTCTTTGAAAAGTCACGGCAGTTTGGTGAGATTCCGGAGGGTTGAAAAATGCAGGTATCCCTTGTGTCTTCATGAATTACATGAATGAGGATCCAGGGATCTACAGGGGAGTCAGCCTCATCTCTGTCCCTGAAAGGTGATAATAAGGTAGCAAATAATTCTGGAAACCATTTCCAAACATAAAAAGAACAAAGAGGTGATTGGAGTTGTCAGATGTACGAAGGGGAGAGTGATGTCTGACCATCCTTCCTAAAACTAGTTGAATTGTGAGGCCCAAAGGGTTGTGATCAGTGGCATGAAGAACAGCCGGAGACCAGTCACTAGTGCTGTGCCCCAGGGACCAGTGCTTCTAATGTCTTCATTAACCACCTGGATAATGGGGCAGACTGTAAGCTCAGCAAGCCTGCTGATGGTACAAAACTGGGAGGAGGGCTTGGTACATGAGATAGTTGTCTCCCATTCAGACAGACCCTGACAAGCTGGGGAAATGGGCAGAGGAGAACCTCATGAAGTTCAACCAAAGGGTATGCAGTTCTGCACCTTGGGAGTAATAACCCCTCGCGTCAGTGCAACAACCACGTGTGTACGTGCTGGGCATGTACTTAAGAAGCTCTGCAGGAAAAAACCTGGAGGGCCTGGTGAGCACCAAGGTGAATGTAAGCCAGCAGTGTTCCCTCGGGGCATTGGGATCTGCATTAGGAAGAGTGTCACAAGAAGATTGAAGGAGGTGATGCTTTCCCCCTACCCAGCCTTGGTGAGACCCCATCTGCTGTGCTATGTCTGTTTCTGGGTTGTCCAGTACAAGAAAGATGTGGAGATACTGGAGGTTGGTTCACTGAAGGTCCTCTAAGATGATTCAGGGACTGCACTACCTTTTGTGTAAGGAGAACCTGTAAAAGTTGAGATTGTTTAACCTTGTGTGTATTTTATCAATGTGCATAAATACCTGTTGGGAGGGAAAAAAGAAAACAGAGCAAGATTCTTCTCAGTGGTGCTCAGTGAAAGGATAAAAAACTAAAATACAAGAAATTTCATTTATACATTAGAAAAAGTATTTTCTATTGGTATTGTGCACTGGAACAAATTCTCCAGAGAGTTTGTGGAGTCTCCATTCTTGGAGATACTCAAAACATAACTGGAAATGGTCCTGGATGACATGTTCCAGCTTATCCTTCTTTCAGCAGGAGAGTTAGACTAGACAATCTCCTTAGGTGCCTGCCAGCTTCAGCTGTTCTGTGATTCTGTGATTGTAGAGAGGTTTAGGAGTTTTCAGAATTGCAGCCAAACCTTTCTTTGTCTCTCTTATCATTAACAAAACAGTAAGAACTCTCTCTTCTGCAGACAGCCTGCTTCTGAAAGCAAGAGAATGTGAAATCCACAGAAATATTGTAGAAATGCAAAATGTGTAATTGTTGCCTTTTTATTATTAAGATGTAATTAAATTGTTGTTGTTTAACGAAAAAGGAATAAATAGCTCCTGAATGTATAGTTAATGCACAAAGAAAACACACAAAAACTGTTATGGGACAGCAGCTTCACAAAGGAACATCTGTTAAAGGAAATGACCTGCACAAAGTCATTGCAAGTCCATTATTCACTAACTGGCTACCTATTGAGAACTAAATGACACAAATGAGTTATACTCACTGGCTTTTCATCTCCAGCAAAATGGGCTCAAATCCCTAATAAGGCACCAGGTGAAAAGGAGTCTCTTAGGCCTCTGTTCCAAATCCCCTGTTATGCACCATATAAATTACCACATTAGCAGGCTTGCCTCAAGGGAAAAGCAGGACTAGGACAGCAGGTGTGTCACGCAGCATAATTGAGATGCAGCAGCAGAGCAGGCTGGTGCTTCTGTACAGTGCCAGGCTGTTTCACACCACCTCTATTGATCTGTAACTTTCATGAGCACTAGGCTGGCTCCTAATTCTAAAAGTCTCGTCTTCTGTTACATCAAGGAAGCACTTCAAGGGGAAAAAAAGTCACTGAAATTTATGGTTGAATAGGCTAAGTAATATGGGATCCTCACGTATGAAAATATTTGTGAATAGTAATTTGGAATGCACAATGGCTCAGAAAACAATTGAAGGACAGTCCGTATTTTTTTCTCATCAAAGGCTGCTCAGGCTGTTGTGAAGACTATGCTGTGAGTGAGAGGAGAAAGAGGACCTGTCAGGGATCAGCACGCTATTGTGCAGAGAGGGTGGTTTTTACTCTGCTGCTGTAGATATGTCAGCGGGGTGAAAGGGTGCAGTGAGTCTGAGAGCTTTAGTAGGGAAGGACGTCTGTGAGCAGTATCAATAGGGAAAGGAAGTGTAATCTTAGCAGTATAGAGTGAAAAGAAAAGAGTCTTATTGAAACTTTCAAAATTCTGAGAATCATTCCCCTACTACACAGATCAACCCGTTACGATACTGAGTATTCCTGTATTGTGGGCCATTTGTCTTTCCTACAAAACAGCGGTGAGGAACAGTCAGAGGAATTCCTGTGAGCCACCAGGCCTGGAAGCTTGCATTTCCAAACCAGCCATGCTAATGCAAAATGTCATCAGCTCCAGGGGAGACAGCACAAAATACCTGTTTGATTCAAAGTTCAAGGCTCTCATACCACATGTATTTACCTGATAGAGTACCAGAGCAATGTGGTTACTGTCATAAAGCACAGGGAGAGGGTTTCTTGGTAGTTGTAGGGATTCAGAGTCACATTTTTAAGGCTCAGCTGAATTATTCCTGTTGACAATGCAAGGTTGATGTGTTGAAGTGAAGCACTGATAAGTGCAGTAGAAATATTTTGTTTGTTCTTATCAGGAGTTATTTACAAACCTGCCAAACTGGAATACAGTCATTTTTTCCCCCACCTTTTGCTTAGCAATTAGAAAATTCTTATTAGTGCATAACTATTTTTCCTTGTTGATGATTAACAGACTGTCTCCCAAAGCTCTGGATTAAATTGATGTGTTCACTTGCTTTAATCTTGGGGAAGCAAATTATTCTCTCCTGACATTCTGATGACTTTACCGGTATGACATAAAGAATTATATTGGCAGAAGGATGCAGGTGAAGTCCAAAAGCAGAGATCCCAATTAGCTGTTGCAGAATAAATCCCAGCTGCCCTTCAACCTTTCAAACATGATACATTGGATTCCATACACTCTATCTAGCTTTGGATCTGAAAAAGTAAAATGAAAGCAGGTATTGAAAAAGCACGGATGACTGGAAGTACTAGGGAATATTCATGAATATGGTCCTAGATTTAACTCTGCAATTGCCTCGAGTTCATGACAACAAGAATTCTCTTCCATAGAAAAACGTGTGTTGCTCTTTGTCTCCTGAGACAGAATCAAAGGGAGACCTTCTGAATTTATTCACATGAAGAGTAATGACAAGAGAGAAGAAATACATGGAATTTGAAGATTAGGAAACATGGATTAGTACAGAACAAACTGGCTAGCAGTTAGGTGCATGTTGGAGAAAGCAGCACAAATCTCTAACTGAGTTCAATCTTCAGTCTCCACTGAAAGTCCAGACACAAGTTTTGAAGACGCCATTGTTGAAAATCATTTCTGTCTAATTCTGAGGGAGTCTCTGTTTCAGCAAATTAATATTATCTGACTAATAATAAGTAAATGCATAAATTATTACTACTAGACTCATAATATTGAGAATTTCAAAATCTCAGTCTCTGAATAACTTTAGGCATTATGATTGAAAATGCCATTGTTGGGGCCTTGTTTCTTTGGTGTATGGGGACATTTTTCCATCTGCGGAGAGAGTTACACAGTTTTCCACAAGGTTGTGGAAAACTCTGACCTTGTACATAGTTCTTAGAGGCCAAAATTGGAGATCTCTTCTGTAAAAGTGCTTGTGTGTGCATAGCACTAATGTCTAGGTCTATTGCTGCCTTCAGTAGAAATTTCAGGTAAGGAATTTTGCTGTCTAAACCAAGGTCTATTTACTTGCCTTGCACCAAGTTTTACAGTGTGACTTTTTCTTGGTAAAGCAGCAGCAAAAAAACAATTTCCTGTGCAATGAGCCAACAGCTTCACTGAGTCACATCCCTCTCTTAATGTCTTGGTTTGAAGAAAGTCGGGAATCTGAAGATGGAAACTCAGCTTTTCACTCCTGAATTTAAGACTGGTTCTGTTTATCAAGGACCATGGGTTTAATATTTTTTAATAGCAAGAACTGGTTCTGATAATATGGTTGCTATGAAAAGATTAGAATTTAATTTGACACAAATTGTGTATATCCTATAGCATCAAGCTGATATTATAGAGCAGTAACTATTTTCCAGCACGTCTTACATGCAATTCTTACCTTGCACATGACCACCACACCAGTTACAAGCCATCAGTCCCATGGCAGTCTTTTCAAAGAGGCGTACAGCTTGGTGGTCTGCTAGCACAGAAGGAAATCACATCATCAGAGGGAGACCTTGAGATCCATATAATCCCATTTTAGCAGAACCTTAAATAAGGTCTGGGCTGGTCTTAAGACTAACATAGTTTGAACTTTGAGCACTTCCCTTGAGCAGAGGAGCATTTCAACCTTATGCAGTTGTTGCCATCAAATTATTCCAAAACAATTGCTTCACTGATTTATCCAAGATATTAGTGTTATCTGTAGCATGGTAATGGGAACTGCCGCAATGTCTTAGAGAACACAAACATAATTCTTTGACCTAAAGAACTATGAGACTGCTCTTTTCATATATCCTTAGGTGGTGTAGGTATGGAAATCCTACTGACAGGCATAACATCAAAGAAAATCATCTAGTCTGTCCTTCTGCCTTAAGGCAGGATAAGCAATATATAAATTATTTCTGACAGATACTGTCTAATCTGTTTTCAAAGAACCCTAATGAGGGAGACCCCAACACCTCCCTAGGCAAACTATTGTTGTAATTTGCTATCCTTACACTGAGTTTTCAGTGGGGGTAAGAGAGTATTTAAAAATAAAGGAGAATTGAAGAAGCAAAAGAGAGAGCAAGGGTGACAGTCATAAGCCCCTCCAAGTGAAGTTTGTAAAATCAAAATTTTTTAATGCAGATCATTACATAAAGGATATTTGAGGACAGTGAGATGATGTAGTATCTAGGGATAAAATCTGGTTCCTGTGAAAACCAGGAAAGGCATTTTTCTTATTTTTCCATCCCACAAACTGGCATTTTACATTACTGGGAAAGCCTAGGAATGCAGAAGAAAATGTATTCTTTGATCATGGTCCTAATGCTAAACCAATCTAACAGAGAACTGGCATTGTAGATGCATTAGAAAGACTTAGAATGCCACTCATGGCTAGATTAAAGTGGAAGCTCTTGAACAATTTTCTCCTTCACATCAGAGCAAAAAACTTATCTCCCTGAAAAATCAAAACAAGGAAAAAATATCCATCTTGACTGCTTTGTAATCTAATTCTGCGTTATAGGCCAAGTTGTGAGGAGGGTGTTTACAGCAATGAGGTACTAATGTATTCATTGGAAGCCAAAGTGTTCTCTGAAAAATACTGAAGTACAAAAGCAATTACCATTAATCATTCTATACAATGAAAGTAGGGTTATCGTGAGGTAATAATGCCTTCTGAAATAGCACATTACCACCTAGGATAAAAGAGCAGCTTCTACAGTGCTATTGCTGCTCTCTCGTGAATGCTTATGACGTCCTTTTTTTGTGTGTTTTGCTGTCCGGGTGGGTTTTGACCTTAGTAAAGAGCATGGTTTTCCAACAGAGAAAGCTCATTTTCCATAATAATGAAGAGCACAGTTGTTGCAACCTCTGGGCATGCAAACTGGAAATACTAGCTTAAAGCCCTCAAATAGGCTTTTGCAAAGGGAGATAATGGCTTCTGCCCAAACGAAATTCAGCTACTGTGCAGAAAAGCAGTGCCCGCTGTCTGTATCTCTGTACTGCCAGTTTCTTAAGCAGACCACAGGCCAAGGGCTGACCTTCTGCACCAAGCATGTGGCCTGACTCACAGTCACTTCCAGCACAAATGAAGGAAGATGGGGTCAATCTGAGGCAGCAGAATTCAAGAAATGCTCAGTCAAAGAAGGAGGATCCTTTATCTGATGATGAGGCAAGGAATTCCAAGGGAAAATGATCTGGCACCTAACCAGCAGTACCTCCAGCACCTACAATAATGCCGTGGGCGAGGAGCAGCATTGCCTTGTAGGGCATGTTCAGTGGCACTGAGATGAGCTGCTTAGTAATTTGCCCTGACAGCAACAGCCTCTCCTGTAGCTGCCCTGCATATTTTGTCAAAATTACAGGGGTATGTTCTGATGTGCTACCCGAGAGGAAATGAGCTGATACAGAGAAGGCATAGGAGATAACAAACAACAAGCTGCGAATTTGAAATTATGCCTTAATTTTTTTTAATTCCTAGGTCTCAGAGAAAAACCAAACCTTTTGTGCACTGCTAGCAGTGTTATTTAAATCCCTTACAGAATATGGCGTGCTCCTTCACTGACTTCACTGCAGCACTTAAGGGAAAGCTCATACTATCCCTTCAAGAATTCTTCCTCTAGAGGTGCCTCTAGGCAAATTCTTTTCACCTGTTTTCTAGGTAATTTGTGGGTCTGTTGATTTAAAGCCCATTATATTAAGGCAGGGTGGTCTACACGATTCTGGTCAGGAGCAGCTGTAGATGAGTGACTGACATGCAGCTTGCTATGGTGGAACAGTATTATTATTGGGAGTTACTGGGAAGTAACTACAGCTTTTAGCTTTCTGCTTAGAACTCTACCCCTCCAGATTCTGTTAAAACTTGAACTAGGGAGAGTTTCTTTTGCAAATAGAATTGTGCATTTCAGTGCTGGGGAGAGAAAAAATAGAAGAAAATCATCTTTGCTTCAGTAGGTTCATTATGTACATAAGTTTCTTTCATTTCTACCTATCTCAGTAATTGCATCCTTATATTCATATGAACACTTTTTATTTCAAGGAACCATTTCAGATTTTAATTAACTCTGAAATTCAAGTTTACCAGAATGAGAACAGTAACTGTGTTTAACATCTCACTAAGATATTGATGTCCTGGGTTACAGTATATTCTATTACCATCTTTATGATCTGTTGAAACCAGGTGTAGCAATGTTCCCTGCCTCCCCCCTCCGGACTATCTCCTGTTAATGGGCCCATCAATGCCTTGCCCTGTGACTCACCATCCCATTGTGAGATGCTCCGCCCAGGGGGAAGGAGCCAAGCATTCCCACCTGGATATAGTCTGGGGTTTGGAACAGCACAGGAAGCCTTTTCCCACTGGATTCCCAGAGGACAAGAGCTACACAACCACCACTGGACTTTCTGAGGAGGACCAGACTTTTTTTCTACAAGATCACTGCTTCAACAGAACCACTTCAAAGAGAACTGTGGCTATCACCAAATCGGACTGCTACCACCACCCTGCCTGGCAGGGTGTCAGGTTGTACCCTGGCTCTGTCAGGTTAAACCAGTGTTTCTGTATTACTGCTTTCTCATACATACATATTAGTAAAAGAACTGTTATTCCTATTCCTCATATCTTTGCTTGAAAGCCCCTCAATTTCAAATTTAAAATAATTCGGGGGGAAGGGGGTTGCATTTTCCATTCCAAGGAAGGCTCCTGCCTTCCTTAGTAGACACTTGTCTTTCAAACCAAGACAATTGCCTAACAGCTTAGGATAGTATAACATTTTTGGATGTTGAGTTTTACTCTGTGTAAACCACGTTTCAAGAAATTCTAAAATCTCTGTACATTCCTGTTGACTAGAGGTAGATTTGATTATATTTCTTTATTGTGGGCTCCTTAGAACTAAGCATTAGCTCTATGCTGTTATATTAGTCTATCCCTGAAAAGCAATTATGTAAATTTTTTTTGAATCATTAAACTACTGTAAGTCACAAAAAAATTCCATGTGAATGATCAGACCTTTTATGTTCTTGTCTGCTACCTCCGTTTTACACACATCTGGCCCTTCTGAAAGGGCTTCTAGAATAAATATTTTATTGCATGAAATGAAGAACTTAATGTATGATAAGTATGAAACACTACAGAGATTCTTTTTAGATACTATAGCTTTAAGTAAATGGAGAATTCAGAAAAAAGTAGGGATATCTGTTAGAATCTTTTCAGCACATTCTCCTGTATTTAATATAATAGATCCAAGAAGTTTGTTTCTTCTTTGATTTAGTGATAAGGGTATTTGCCCTTACTGGTTCAGCCTTTGACAAGGTTCATATGAAAAACAGATTATTGGTAGAACCCAAAAGGAATGCTGTGCTCATCTGAAACTGGCTTTGTTTTGGTTTTGCACTGACTTTTGGAAAACATTGTTTTATTGGTGTTCTGTAAATTTCACTAAATTACACTTATTCAGACTTAGAAAGAAGGCTTAATTTTATACTAACTCTTTTGTATGCTTAGCTATAGCGTTTGAGTTTGTCAGACACACTTGTGTTAACTTCCTTTCATTAATTTCAGTATTGTTCCATGGGTGGGTATTTGTGTGTGCCTAACTGGAGACAACAGCAAAACACAAAACTGCTGACAGAAAAAGAAAGAATGAATACTTTGTTCATAATGAGAAAGCAGATTATTTGTCCCCAAAAAGGTTTCAAGTGAATTCAGCCTAATATTCTTCCAAAGTTGTAACAGTCCTTGAAAATCTTCCACTTCAAATATTTAATACTAAGTAATAATTTAGACATGACGATTCAAGAGTACAAATTAACTTTGCATGAGTTCTCTTTAAGGATTAACAACAGATTTTAAAGCTTTCATAGTTGCTGAAACTTTCAGGTGCAGCCAACACATTCCTGACCCATTTAAAGAGAAACTTGAGATGCTTTTTATTGGAGGAAATAGCTAAATATGTGTGACTCACAAAGAGTTCTGCCATGTTTAGATTTGATTTCTTGTCTCTCTCTCTTTCTTTCTCTTTTTGTAAAAAAAAATTAACAGAATGATCATCCCTGGGAAGGGTGTTGTTAGGGAAAGGTCCTCAGTGGTCTCCTGTGGCCTGAAACTATCTGTTATTTAAGTTTTGTATATTTCTCTAGAGTATTAATTTTCATTCATCCATTTAATTTATTTGCATTTAGGTTTTTGGCGGTTGTGTTAAGCATTGTGTAAACACAGAACATGAATTAATTCCTTCCCTCTGGTACTGAATACACGTGAATTATTGAATATGAAAATCCCTGTTTTTTCTGAGCACCCAGTGTAAAGATCAGGATATTTATGGATCACATCTAAGCTGCTCTTTTTTTCACTTTTTGATAGTAAATTCAGGAGAATGAACCCAGCTCCAATTTGTGCTCCAGCTGTGAGGCAGGCATCTTATCCCATTCAGAGGCAGGGATATCAGACCAGTGCAGACCATTGACTTACCCAGAGTTTCTTAGGGTGCTTCCTACCACAGTGGCAGCCAGCACCGTAACCTCTGGACCAACCAACACCCCTCTCGCTGCATGAGTGAAGATTCCCATGTAAAAAGCGATGGGTTTCCAGTCCTTCCTGCTTTGAATGGACACATTCTCTGATAGCATCTAGCAGAGATGCAGCACTTCGAAGGAGATAATCAAAGTGACACAATCTCTGATATTTAGCCCCAAAACCTATGACTGGACACCATATTCTTTTAGGGCTCCAATTTAGCACTGCACTTCATGCTGATGCCCTTCATGGTTTAGAGCTACAAATGGCACATTTTAGCCGCTACTAACTCGGAGGTAGCGTATAGAAGCTGGAGTCTGGACTGAAGGGATGTCCCAAGGTCTCACAGTAAATGGATGCCTGAAGCATTCAAGTAGAGCAAATTCAGTAGATAAAGCTGTGGATAAGGGGAAATGGGCTAATAGCCAATGCATTCTGGTAAGGCAGTGGAGCTGAAAGAGAAACAAGGCTGAAAAGGTCGATTAGCTTCCTCTGTGGTCGGGGAGGAGGAGGAGGTAACAGGAGGATCTGTGCTTTGCTTTGAGTCCATGTGGGTCTCTGGAGAGAAATGGGAGCAAAGGAGCTGTTCTGTGGATGAGACAGAGCTGGCTAGGGTGAAGCCTTTCTAAAGAAAAGAAAGAAACCTGAAAGATTTCTGGTTTGTTTCTGCTGCTTTTCAGAGACCTGTGGTATCTGTGCAGAGTAAGAACAAAGAAAGCCACACTTAGAAGATGCTTTGAAAGGGAAGTCTTGTTTAACCAAGAAGGTTGTTTAGTAGCTCTCACATTTTCCACTGGTGGTTTCAGGTACAAGTCGGTTTTTGGAGATTTTTGTCTTCATACTCTTTGTCCTTTCAGATCCCTGAGTGCTACATGAAAAATGGTTTACTTTATACCAGTAAAAATACTGCAGAAAACCTGTTTATTTCCTGGGAATAGTAAGGATGAAGTTATATGGAGTGTGATATTAGTTGCTGTCCAAATATATGTCCTTCCCTAAATGGTGTTCTAGGTAAATGTGTTGGTCTTTCTTTTGACACTTTCCTGCCTCCTCTGCAGAACGCTGTGTGAGGGTTCTCTGTCGTGCATTTGCTTTATTTTTACGTTGGTCAGATCTAGTGAAACTGATGGAGAGATGAGAGGCCAAGTCTCGCTCAAGTAAAAATGTATATGAAATGTGGTATTTATATCACCTTGTGGATTCTTTCCCATATGACATTCTATGGTGTCTACTCTCAGAATTCCAGTTAAGGTTAGGTTAGGGTCAGTTCTCATAGGTAATAAATTGTGGAATTATGGAGGAGAGCAGAAAGATTGAAGATGCATTTGATTGCAGTTTGGTGTACTTGTTTCATTAAGACATGGATGGCAACCGAGTTGTGTTCAGCAAAGCCTTTTTCAAACTTTTCCATGTGATTGCTCGGCAGAATGTTGTGGTTTAGCACTGATTTGGTTTTTAGTTAAGGAAAAATCCACCAGCTACGGAAGTGATGTTTTTGCAAGGGGCTGCTCTAACTTCCTCCAGACCTAACAAAACCTAGTCAACTGACTAGTTTGAATATTGACAACTCTGTTGAGCCACTTAAGAAGCTTGCCACACCTCTGTGAACCACATTTAAGTATGAGCAAAGCCCTCTCTCGCTTCTGGCCTTTGGACAGGTGACTGGGGTGCCCGTGAGGCCTGGCGGGGCTGGGCTGAGCCCTGGCCACTCCACCCAGCAGGGCCAGGCCACGGCCCGCGGCACGGCTTGCCGAGATCTTGGCTGCTCCTGTTCCATGGGGACTGGCCCGTGGCTTGGCTCAGCCAGGCCGGCCCCCCCAGTGCGGCCGCCGAAATGAAATTCTACACTGAAACGAGCTCCGGCCGCCGTCCGGCAGAGATCGCATGACCAACAGCGAGAGACAAGTTCCAGCTGCAAGGCCTGGGTAAGATTAGCCCCTTCAGTGCTTTAAGTTCCCCAGAACAGATGAAGCCTGCAGGCATCAGTCCTCTCTCGAGTTAAAGGAAAGGGAAGGCATGTGGAAAAACACCATAGAGACACCAAAGTCAGTGTACAAGGAAGAGCTGAAGCCCAGAGAGAGGAGAAAGAGAAGATACTTCAAACCTAGAAGCTGAAATTCTTTTGTAAAGCTATGGTGATGGACTATGATACTTCAGTGAACCCCTTGTAATTTCGTGAAAAGCGTAGGGGGAGGAGCGTTCAAACCACAGCCATGAGCAAAGGCACCTGTGCTGAAACAAGCAAATGCTGAAGTAGCTGTGATCCAATGAGAAGTTTGAACAGAGAGAGACATGCGTAATGACGTCCCTTGCTCCCAGGGAAAAAGACCTCTGTTCCCAGAGATGAAGATGATCCCAGAGACAGATGAGGAGAACCTTTGCTTTTGAACAGCTCATCCCTGAAATGGTACCCCATTAGCTAAGATTGAACCCTCGAAAACAGTTGTGGGGAAAGCTGTAAGTCGAGGGAAGGGACTTTGACATCGAGCATAAAACCACCCCGGGTGGCTGTTTGTTGTGACATTGAAGCCATAAGAAAATTTTTTCTTGTGGAGATGTCCTCACGGCACGGCAAGAGAGACTCCTGTCCCTAAATGAACTGAAGAAAGACTATTAGAGAGGTGGTAAACTGACTGAAAAATCCCAAGTTTTACGTCTTTACGTTGTCAGTGGGAGGAGGAAGGAGAGGTGGGGGGAGGAGAAGCGTTCTGAAGGTTTATTCTGACACTTTTTATTTTTTCTTTTAGTTCTGTTAATAAAGCTTTCTTTATATTCTTTAAAGTTTTGTGCCTGCTTTGCTTTCTCCTAATTCTTATCTCACAGAAGGAAAATACATAAGCAATGGATGCATTGCATCCAGCTGTAATAGCAGTGATGTTGTGTTTTGTGCTGAGGCATTATGAGCCTTGATTCTGACAGACGCCTGAGCTCTATGGTGTGCTTGCTTGAAAAACTACAGTTTGCAGGACAAACAGCTTTCAAAACAAAGCGCTTTTGTATTTGATTAGTTTGTAAATATGCCTGGGTTGCATGCATAAAGAAGGAGGAGTCATGAGCACTTTAGGGATGGCAGTGGCATCAGAGGAAAAGATAGTATCATCATACTTGCTGGTCAAGGGTACAAGAGAACAGAAGCAATGGGTGACAACATGCTCTTACTTCTGAGTTAGGATTGGGGATTTACAGCAGTGGTAGTCCCAAATCAGATTAGAGATTCATGATAAAAATCCTTTGGATGGCTCTGTGAACTAATCTTTGGTTACCTGGTGCAAAGGTAGGGTCACCCAGAAGAAAGCTCCTGTCACCTGGTGAAAGGACGGATTTCCGTGTTTTGTGGAATTTGCTTAGTAATGCTTCTGGACTGCTTGCTTGTTTGACATTGCAAAATGTCTGGCAGGGTTATTGTGATACGAGTGCGCTGTCAGTAAGAGTCCTAAATAGATGCAGGATCAAAACCATTTTAGCAGTGAGAGGGAATGGAGCTCTCACAATTTCAGATTGTCAACACTGTCCCCTCTGGACGGTAGCATTACTATTGTGGAATTGAGGCATGCCAGTACTTTCCTCTGGAAGAGAAAGGCAAGGCTGTTAGCAGAGAGTTTCCAAGCTGAGAGCCAGGCATGCAAACAGCCAGAGGCTCGGGGCTGTGAGCTGCTCCAGGACATGAGAAGGCCTGGGGGCATGTCAGCATGGCATGAGCACGCCTGCAGCCACACGGCTCCTGCTGGGCCCGTGCCCAGCTGGGTGTTCATGCCCACAGCCTCCCGCTATGCCCCAGCCCACAAGATGCAGATGCCCCCACACCTTACTGCTGAACCTTCTTCTGGCAGGCAACCTGCATGTGGAGGACATAAGTCACAGCTGGTGTTAATTCTGATATTTATTTTTAAGAACATCAAAGCAAAACAATAGCTTACCAGCTGAATAATTTCTAAGATAATTCTTCATGGAGACTTTTTTACTAGAGAAAGACTTGGGAATATTCTTATGGATCACATTGTAGAGGCTGTTCCCTTTATAATGAGAACAGTGAAAATGGTATATAAGACTTAAGAGATACAGGTGGCTGAGCAGTCAAGGCTGGTGCTGACAGGCAATTGGAATGGGCAGGTTAAGAAATGTAGGAAAAAGGAGATGAGAGATCTAGACAGTGCAAAATCCTCCATTCTTAATGGAGCAAGATCAGTGAGCACTGTGCTGAAACAAGACTGTCCTGTCTGCACATCTTGTTTCCCGGTAACTTAAATGAGAAATCATTTGAGAAGGATTTCTTGTAAGTTTATCAGGGCATTGTGTACAGTGCTGTTTCTGCAGTCAGTGAAACCTGTTGTAATGTATCTTATTACTGCCACACAGAACACGAAGAGCAGTCATTTCCAGAAATGAGAGCACTCTGTATAATTATGTGGAATGAGTTATGCGTAATATATACACGCTTCAAAAATAAAGATTATCTGCTCTGCAGATGTCAGTCAATATTAACTGACTGAATGCAGGAATCTGTCCAGTGGCAAGCAAACAGGAATTGAAACAGTGATAAAGGTGAAGATCTTGTAGTGAAAGATGGGAAAGAACTGTCAAAAAAGAAATTAAGTAAGGAATGTGTTTGTCTTCTGGCGAGACCTCGAGGGTGAAAACTTACAAATAGGACATTATGTATAAAGGCACCATAATTGAGAAAGAGGGATTGAATTTGGAGAAAAGGAGGGGAAAAGAGATATACTACTCAGAGTTGAGTGGCACACAAAACAGAGATGCAAGGAAGCCTCATTTATTCCATGTGGCAAAACTATCAGGTGAGAGAACCTGTAAATGTGTAAAGGTAGGGATAGAAGGAAGGGAAAATAAATCCAAATGTGATCAGAGTGACAGTCCTTAAACACAAGTGCTGTCTTGCCACCATGTAATCTTTAAAAAGTCATTTTGTCTCGGATTTTGAAGGGAGTGTAGTAGCCAGTCTCTTGCACAGTGCCACGAGCCCTGCCTCAAATCCTGTTATGCATCCTGCTGTCCCAGTGTACCTGCCCCACGATGACAGCTGGCCCTTACGGTATGTTCTCTAGAATGGTAAATATATTGATTTATGTAGCAGACATACCACCAGCATCAGATCAGGTGGTCTGACAGATAGGGATTGTATAAAACGCAGGGTAAAGCCCCTTCTTCAAAACGATCTTTTTCTATTTTGGGGAATCTTTATGCCTACTTTGTGCTCTGGGTGCTATGTACTTTGTTTTTAATGATGGTATTGAAGGGATAAATACTGCCTTGCTAAGAGGAAGTTTATTCCAGAGTTACTTTAGACATTTATGCTTGTCATTAAGTGCTGAAAGGAAAAGGCTCTTATTAAATTCCAGTATTGGCCAACCCTGTCGCTTTACTACACCTCAAAAACAGGGTGATGCTCAGAGGGTTGTCCAGAACAGCTGAGCACGTGTTTTTGGTTTGCTTTTTTTTTTAAATGATGTTGTCAAACCCAGGCTGGGTCTTCTAGAGACAGACTGGAGTATAAGCTTGTCACCTCTTTGCTCCCTTCATAGGTCAGCAGTCTGTGAAACCTTACCTGAAGGTACCTTGGGTAGAGCTGGTCCTTGTTTAGAGTTCAGGTGTGTTGTATTTGTTCTCAGACCCAATTACCGTCATAAATTAGCCTCTCTACTTCCCTTATGTAGAATTGGTCTCTTCTTTGTACTTGTTACCATAAGGTAGTTGGTGTTGAACTTCTCTTAGTTACTTATAAATTTTTCCTCTTTTTCCCCTAAATACTCTAGTATTTGGACACTTGGCTACAGCACTTGTACTGGATGACTTCTGCCTTCTTCCCTTCTGTGCAAAACAGCAAACAGAAGTCTCTTCAAAAGCATGAAAATTTTTAAGCAACCCCAGTACCATTTGCATTTGGGCATCGGAAGACCCATGAAAGTGAATTGTATTTTTTCTGTAAGTGTTTCAGTCACACTGACAAACAACGTCTCGGATGTTTGAGTGAGCAGATTTCAGCAATTGGACCTCGATAATTTAAGGATGGGATTAAGTTTCAGACCCCCAGCATTTTCTTTAGGTATGTTTTCTCTCTCACAGTACTACTGAAGAAATCAGTTTACACTGTTGCTGGTAAATCTGTTGGTGTCTCTGTGAAGTAATATTCACACATACTCTGGCTGGAACTACCTCTGGAACATTGCTGCTCTAAGACACCCTCCCAGCAAAAGTCTTTTACAGTGGAGAGTTCAAGCGAGGGCTTTCAATAAACTTGCCCCTCTTCCATGCTAGCCTAGCCAAGTGCCACTTAGATTTCCCAGTCTTTCTAAGGCAATTGTGCCACCTCTTTAACAATTTTTTCCCTTTGTCCTGAGTCTCTGCTCATCACAGGGCACAGTTTTCCAGGTGTGACTGCATCAGCACCACATTTTTCATTCAGTGATACTGTTAGTCATCACTGTTTGCAGTACAGAGGGCAAATGGACTGAATTTTCCAGTTCAGTTTTAGTCATATATTGAGGCTGGCATGTACAAGAGTGCACACTGTAAAGGACCAGGCTTGGGATTTCATTATCAAACCTAGCTCCTTCTTCCAACCAAACACCCCCAGATAAATAGAATTCTGTGCTTTGCCATTTAGCTCCTGCATATTAATACAGATTCCTCTGTGGAGGCTGAGAAACTGAAATTCAGTGAATGTAGTTACACTGTTTTCTCCATGATTATAATGAGAGGGACTTGGTGAGATCACAGGAAAGCAAGCCACACATACAAGGAATTTTCTGCAGTTTATATTAAAATTTTAAATAGCTGCAGGAAAATAGGATGTTTGGGAGATTAAAAGTGTGCATTATTTCCTTTATGGCCTTGCTTCTTCTGAACTGGCAGTAGCATTGCAGTATTTATTCTCTGCAGGGCATCGAGCAGAGATTGGGAAAGTAGATGTCTACTCCCTAAGACAATTTGTTTTAACAATGCTGTTGAAACACAGCTCAGAATCACATTTAATATGAATGAGAAGCTGGAACCACTTGAAAAGGCAGACAGAGGATTTTCCACAACCTGCAATTTTTCATGATTTACTTGTGCATTCACCATGTTTCCTAATTTTTACCTGACCATGCAAGGAGTGGCTGCCTCAGTACAAGGACTTGTTTTGCTCTCTCTGTTGTATAAGTTTCAGTTCAAAATCCACAGGACTGTTTTTATCTCAGCATTAACTGGCTTTTAGCTTGCACTAGCAAGTTCATAATCCAAAACTGTATAAGCAGACCAGTAGACGACCAGAAGTGATTAGAGACACGAGGTGGTTCACATTCAGTGTAGACCTTGTCCCTGTCTCACAATATGAAAGGCTGCCTGATTTCCAGGGGACAGGATACTTTTTCCTGCCCAAGAAGCTGGCAGGAGGATAGTCAGGAAAAAGTAGTATATTTCATTTGTTTTAAAGAAGGAAAACAACGCTGGTGATTGTTTTTCTGGTGCCTAGTTTTCAAAACAGTAACTGAGGGCCTTCATTAATTTCCTACTGGGACAGCAGCAATGTTCTTCACTTTAACATACTGCTTGCATGTAGTTGAAATGATGTCTGGTTTGGTTTTGTCTTATCTTCTACTGAAATAATATACTACTTGTAAAAGGCAGAATACAGGAGAGGGAAACGTGAGCAGGTACTCTTGCAAATATACTGAATTTCATACTGTTTGCTGTTAGAAAGTGCAAGCAGTTTCTGACCCTCATGGTAGCAGAGGAAAGGCTGGAAACACAACAAAATGCATCCTTACCATTTCATTAAATATCTATCTTGGATATGCTGAATGTTGTGAAAATAACATCATAACAATCAGTTCCTGAGTAGTGCTCATCCACACAAGCCAGCTGCAAATTAATTTTGCATTGCAACAGGAAAGCTGCCAGAGTAAGTCTTCTGACAGCAAGTCAGTGCATACCAGTGTGGCCACAGAGAGGTCAGTTGTCCCCATATTGGATGTCTGTATTCAATACCCAGTATGCGTTCTCCTGTTGGAACAATAACTTTGAGGACTGGCATAGGTGTGTTTGGTGCTGTGTGACAGCAGAGAGATGTGTTAGGCAACCTGTTATACCTCTAGCCCACTTATAATCCTCCTTAATGCTTGCCAGGCCCATGAAGGGCTGGAGCACTTTCTCTGGCCACCTGAGCAGAGCAAGCCCAAGCTGGCAAGAAAACAGTAGGAACTCATGTCTGAGGAGCCAGCTGATGGCATGGGGAGGTTCAGTTGTACTGAATGGCACCATGTTTTCCTGGTGTGGCCCAGCCTGGCCTATCATGTCTGACTTCTAGCCTTTGCCTTGTTTTTGATAGCAGGAGATAGAGTTCATGATTGCTCCTCTACAGAGTGGCTCTGTTATATCTGGCATAGTGTCTTTCAATTTTCTCTCTCATGGCTGTGTGAGTTGGGTAAGTTACAGTCTGAAGCTTAATTCAAGCTGTAGAAAGACCCTTCCTGAGGATCAAAGGACTTGTGTTTAACTGTTGGTATATGTGATGTGATATCTATAGTTTCTGGTAATAAAATTTATTTTTATCTAGATTTAGATGTTTAAGAAGCCTAATTTACAAAATGATAAAAGCATTCAATAGTCTTCAGTAAATAGAGGCACCAATTGTTTGCTGCGTTCAGTATTTTGGTTGTTCTGCTTATCCTGTTTGAGCAGGTCTGAGCTCTAACTCTACCATCCATTAAAACTATACAGACTTGTAGCTTTGAAGATGGCTACAATATCCTTTGCCTCCTGTCCTAAAGCACTGGATTAATGCATATAGACAGAACATGAACATCAGCCAGATTTTCTTAGAAATGTGGAAGATATTAGAGGCTTTTACTTGGCACATCATACATGCTTTAAAAATTAGTTTTTTGTGAAAATAATCCTGATGAGCATGTTTGTCATGTCTCTTCAAATCATATAAAAGCTTTTACACCCTGTGGGCTTTCAAGCCTTTCTTTTTTAAGTACTCTGTAGCCTGTACTGAAGTAATCTTCAACATGAGGATTTTGAGTGTAGAGAAAATAATTGCTTCTTATGTGATCCTGACTTGTAACTGAATATAAAGTTATGCTGGCACTACTGTTTTTGTTGTTTTTTCTTCTCCTTGGACTTCTTTATCCCTCTTTCCATTTTATTGTTCAGTTATATGAATTCACCTTACAGTGCACATCAGAGCTACAGGTCTTATTCTAGATTGTGTATCGCTACTGATAATTAGGAATTCTAACCTCTTTTTGTTGTGTTTAGACAGAACATCTGAGCTTCATTTTTAACTGGAAAGAGATAAGAAATAAAGAGATGGAGCACTGGTTAAATGATGAGTCTTGTGAAGCCTTGCTTTTCTCTATCACCTCCTTAGACTGTTCAAAGCAGAAATTGCATGACTAAGAGTTGTGGTGGTTATATTAGTAGGTTACACTTCACGTTATTTTGTATGTGAGCCTTACATGCGGTCCCTGAGAGCTGTACTTATATTTGATGAATTAAAAGAACCAATAACTGCACACCAGAAAGACTCATCCTTTTAAAGAGCTGTGGAAGTGTACAACTGTTGGTCTTCAAAAATTTGCAGGCAGAGGATGGTGCTGGTTTTTTTTCAACGCAAACCGAAGGAGAAGAACAGTTCGCTGTCTCAGGGACTGACTCTGCTAGCTTTCTCAAATGACGGAGGAAGGTAGCTGAACAGCAGCTGTCCAAGAAAACGGCTATAAAACCTCCTTTAAGTCAATATCTGTGTTTGACTCCAATCCTTTCTGCCTTTCCAGCTGGCATGTTTACTGCCCCAGCAACTAGAGAAGGTATAAGGACAGTGAAGCATGCTGGGTTAGGTCTGGAGAAACTCCAGCCAGTTCTCCAGGCTTCTAATATCTCATTCCCGTTTCTATTGATAGCCTGGGTTCCTATCCCACCCCACTGTCAGTAATCTCTTTCTTGCTCCTGCTTGTTGGCAGGACTCCACTCTACCAGATCTTTTTCATTTATATTATACACCCTGTTACTGCTCCTGCTTCCTAGCACATGCCTCCCTGAGGGTCTGAAAATCTTACCCTGTCTTATTCACAGCAGCTGTTCTCATTCCAGGAGTCTGTGTGAGGGCAGCCAGCATTGCCTGCTTTAGAGAAAAAAGCTTTAATCATTATGAGTGACAGGGAATAAAAGTTGTTTCTTCTTAACCTCCTCCTCATCCTCACGATGGGGAGGGTTACTCTGCAGTGTCTCTTTCTTCGCTTATAGTCTGTTTATACAAATAACCTTTCACTTGCTGTTGTTCTGTCTCTTGCACAAATACATGCTATGAATGTGTAAAAGTAGATACATGTGAATATGCATTTGTATAAGCTCAACTGTTAATTCTAGTTATTTGTTAATCATCTATTAATAGCTGTTCCAAGTCTCTTCCAGTGCTTGCATATCTGTCAAAATCACTGGGATTTCGACACTCAAAAACTACTCAGTCTTCATTTGTTGTCTTTCTGTAAATATATGGTAACAGATGTTGGCTCAGAAAACCCACCAGGACACCATTCCATCAAAAATGCAACTTCTAATGAAAATGAATAAATTTGCTGAGTTGGATACACATCACTGTAATGCAGTGTTCTCACACAAAGGACTCTGTTTAGAGTTTCCCCAGAAGTGACTCTGGAATTTTTATTTTATTTCTGGATCGTACTACAGTATAATAATATAGCAATCAATTGACTCTGAATATTTCAGTCCTTGAACATTTTCCTTTGAGAATTTTGAAACACTTGATCTTCATTCCTGTCCTGGAAGCAGTGAGGTAGCAAAATATCAAAATCCTTCATGAAAAAATCCCCTCACAACGTCTTCGTGTTAATAAATCTTGATCCTGCAGGTTTAGTTAAAGCTATACTCCCTTAATTTCAGTGAGCTCACATGAAATCCAAGATGTCATGGTCTCATTAAGTACAAACAGATGGGTAAAACACCACTGATTCGTAATATGAAACTTTACCCACCAGCCATGTAGTAAAAATTAATTTTCATAGTGTGTGGAACTCTTACATAGTCTTTGCAAGTCACATTAGTTGAAAGCTATCAAGCCCATTCACTAGTATTGGAGCAGTCTTCTTTTCCAGTACTGATTTTATGTCAGGCTGCCACCCTTCTGATTCTGCTTCTCATGATCACAGTTTTAACTCTAATGGATTTTAGATAATTGAGGAATGGAATTCCATGCATGAAGCTGTCCAAAATGGATGAGTAACTGTCTAGCAGAGAAACTTACCTTGATTGACCCTCTCAGAGTCTGGTCTCATCTTTACACTGTCTGGCCAAATTTACACAGTCCATTAAAAAATGGCAGCCCTGCTTTCATCATCAGATTAAAATCAATTACAGACTATTTTAAGCTAATAGCTTCAACACATAAGAAATGAAACAGTTTTTTTTTTAAGTCATTCTAATATTCTGTCAGCTGGACATTATAATTAATCCCAATTCATGTAAGAAGTAAAAAGGCATTTTTCAGTAGTGGAGTCTTTATACAAGCTCTCTGCTTAAATAATGGAGTCTTAACCTCTCCAGAATGAGTGTGTGAAGTTCAATGTCATTTTAGCCTCATGTCAGAGTGTGTAATTTATTTCCTGTTTGTCTTCTTTTTTCCCAAATAAGGGTCTAACATTAAAGTACATCCAACACATTGAGACTACATTGAGAAAAAAAAAGGTAAAAAATCAGATGCAGGCTAATTTTTAATCTCTCATGCTCCTTCTACAGTATCTGACACAGATCTGCTTGATCTGCTTTTCTATCACAATGAGTTATAGTAGAAATATTGGCAGTTTTAGATGGAGCAAGTTCTTAGTGGTAATTTCTCCTCTTAAAGGTTGCAGCTTGTACACGGGTGTCTTCTATGCCGGAACATGATAAATTTGACTGTATATCTCTGGGGTTATAAATGGTTTTAAAGATTGATGAGTATAGTCTTACTGAAACATCAGAAAAATCTAATGAATCAATTTCTGTCCGTAGAACGTCAATTTAACAGCACTGGCTTTTCCACATGGAAAAGATCATTGGACTATAACTTCAGTGCCCTACTTCTGATTCAGACACCTGACCCTGCCTTCCTTCACCTCCAACCCAAGGCATCAGCTCTGCCCTGTATCTAGGCAAGGGCAGAATTTCTTTTCTCAAATTATGAGTTTTTTCTTTCAGCTTTGTATCTTTTTTCTCCATGTCACTGGGCATATTTCACTGAAAATAGTAATAGCAGTTAAAATCACGGAAACAGAAGGGTTTGTGTTGAGATTTCACACTGTATCTCTTTGTATTAGGGATGGTACAGCCATCTACCAAGGCTGCAGAAAAGCCTAATAGATCACAGAAAAGGCGCACCCGCTTTCTGTATAAATTTGCAAGTTTGTAACTGGGACAGAACAGACAGATCTCATGGAGTGCCTCAGTGCATAATTCCAGGCAAATTCAGGCTTAAATCTCATACAGAAAAAGATAGACTCATTGCCATGGGAAATGGGAGCGAGGACCACAGGCTGGAACTGTGGTACCAGGAACTGCTTTGCCTGTTCTAGATTTCTAGTGTGGCTGACTCTGAACCTGGAGTCCCATGGTCATCAGTAGTGACTGCCCTGTGGAGAGAAGCTCAGTACTTAGCAGTTCTTAGCTTGCTTCGTGGAAGTCTAGAAAAAAAAAATGTGTGTTGGGATTTGTGGCTGCTCAGAACAATGGCATCCACCTTTTATGTTTTTCCAAGACCTGAGAAGATACATAGAGTATACCTAAATTCTATCCATCCTACAGAAGATGAAACAGTTATGGAAAAGTATGGATATTCTGATTATTTTCTTCTGGAACTTTTAAGTAAATAGATACATTATTTATGTAATGGTAGCTTTATAGCTTTTTTGATTTATTATGCCGTCTCCAGAAGAGGCTGGACTAACTCTAGAGACACTTGCAAATTTATTCTCTCTGGTTATATCTAAAATATACAGGAATAATTTCTGACTCTGAGTAAACATCATTGTTCTAGCTCCATCTAAAACTCTTGTCAAAATTTAAGTGGCAGGAGCATAATTCCTTCATTTTCCTCAACTGTGCATCAAACTCTGCTGCAGAAGTTAGAAAGACAATACAGACTTCAAACATGTACAAACAGTCCATTCTTCCTTCTTTTTTTAAAGTTGTTTGGTTCTCATTTGCAGTATGTTTGACCTACATAGGATCAGGTAAACATCAAGAGAAACACTGCACAGTTTATTCATCCTGTATGGTGCACTTCTTAAGAAGTGATATTCAGAAAGACTGCTGAAGATAGGTAGGCCTGATGAATACATGACACCTCGTATTTCTATTTCTATCAGAAATAATATACTTGTCTGCTTAGATATATCTTTCTTTAGCACTCAAAGCCTGGTAAGCTGAGGAGAAGATACTGGAATCCATTTCGCATCTTAGGGCAGTTCATAAAAAGGAAATAGACTTACATTTCTTTCCAAGCTTTTTGGCTATCTGACACTTGAAGAAGACCAGTTAAGCAAACAAAAAAGGTGATGAAAAACTGAGTTCAGAGATGGTTATGTTCAAAGTGAAAGGAGGGAAAGGGCAATACATTAGTTACTAAGGCAACTGTTTGTTTAATGCTAAATCGTTTCCTCATTGAAGGAAGCAGCTTCTGTTTCAAATTAATCCCCTAAGCTGTTGTTGCACCGCTCACTCTTACCATGCTTCATGATAAGCACAACCTGTTGCCAACATCTATTTTCCAGCTCCCATCTAACTGCTGAATCACGTTGCTCAGCGAGAAGTCAAGGTGCAGGTCTGAGGCAGAGATTATGTGATTTACAGCCTTGGTTCTAATCCATCAGCAACTGCACACCAGGAGCCTCTGCCTCAGACAGGAACGACTGCCGCTGACTTATTGGAAAGCAACCTGAAGGTACAGTGGCCATGCAGAGGAAAAAAAGAATAAGGTTGGTCAGGGTTCATTCCCCTGATTATTTTTGAAGCATAGATGGTGACAATGAGAAAAAAGTGGGTCTTCACAAACCAGACACTGTTCCACTTTCTGAAGAAAACATAATAGAAAATGTCATAGGTTACCATATTAATCTTTTGCCTAATCGACTCAGCATGTTCACTAATATATTTTTTAATTTTATTTATACTCTTTCCTCACCCATTTTATCATTTAAGGGTTTAATCCAACTATCTATTTTGTAAGCAATTCAGATGTGCTCCATTTCCTGACTTCAAATTTGGAAACTTTGCTTTTTTACACTGACTGTGCAATACATGATTAAAAATCTTTATTGGATGCAGCTGTGGGTTTGGTGGGTTTTGGTTTTTTTTACCTTAAGGTATTGTAACTCTACTTCTCAAAATAGCATTTTAATTTTCAGGGAAGAAAGAGGTTTGTATAATTTTTCATTCAAAAAATTGGTAATTCTTGATGTTTTAAGAAAGGCTGACTTTCTTATTTATTGATCAGCATATGTTTCTCAGTATCAAACACCACAACTTCATAAATAGTAATGATCTGAATGTGGTGGTTTTATTTATGAAAATATTCATGACTTCTCTGCAGTTTTAAAATTCAATCAGTTTTAGTGTTTATTAAGGAAGGAATTTAGATGAAGAGAGAAATCACCCATATGTAAGAGCATAGTGAGAACATATGTCAGAACTAGTGCTAAAGCTGCATTTGAGAGGTCAGAAAGAGCAGGGGTAAAATGATAACTGCCAAAAGTCAAGCTGAGACACGAAATTTAAGCAAATTGTGAAAGATTTTTCAACCATGCAAATAAAAAGAACAAGAAAAAAAATGGAAGCACTGTGAAATGAGGATGGAGATAGAATTAAAGAGGATATAATTTCCCATGTTTAATATTTTTCTTCATTTTCTTTGAAGTTGAATGTAGGGAAAAGAGAATGAATGACAGAGAAATGGCGAATGGAAATGTCCACAACTAAGATATGAAAAATAAATTTTGTGATCTCAGTTCACTCCAGATCTCAAGGACTTTTCACCTTAGAAGGCACTGGCATATGAAAAACGGATGTCCAGCACAAGGATCTTCTACCGTGGAATGAAGCCATAGTGGGCTTCTATGAACAGAGAACAGCAAAAGCATTGCCAATATTTAGGCATTGACTAAAAAGGAAAAAGCAATCCAAAAAGATGCAGACCTAACTAAGTGCATTTGTACATACTGGCTTTGTGCTCATTTTGAAGGGAAGAATAATGGAGTAGATACAGATAAAGGAAAACAGGATCAAATGCAACCTAAATATATTAAAGGACAAACACACCATAATATCATATGTTGTTTTTTGGTTTTTTTTACCAGTAATATACCTGCATTTTAGGCAAAGGAAATTCAGCAAGTACTGCTTAACCCATAGTAGAGCACTTGACAGATTACAGAACACGAAAATAAGTATTCAGGTGAGGAAGACGAGGATTTTTGTAAGAACCATACAGTGCTAAAGTATCTGTTCTAGTGGGAAGATGACACAGTTTACTAAGGGAAGCATTTAAGCTGGAAGGATGCTATTAGTAGTAGTGTTTTTTAAAGATAGGTTTCTAAACCAATCCTGTTTAGTATTTTCACCAATAAACCTGGCACAAAATGAGGAAGGAGCAAATAGGCTGCAGTGATAACACAGCCTGAGGAGGGGCCATCAATGAAATGCGGGACTGGAGTGTTATACTCTGAGAATTGAACGACCTTAAGGACAAGAAAAGAAATAGGATGAAGATGAATACACAGTCCAGGGTAGTGTGTAAGGTTAGACCCATTTATATTCAGAGCAAAACCTTCAGCTGTCAACAGGATTGCCATCAGCTGAGTTCAAACCAGCATGATGAGAGAGAAACAGGCCTGCTCAATCATAGGATGACTATGTAGCACAAGCATGAGGGAGCAGAAAAAAGGGTGAAAGCAGGGGCAATTTCAAGATACTGTCAACAGAGAGGAAAATGTTATTCAATTGTGTGAGACTCAGCTGAGGCCTCATCTAGAATACTGTGTGCAGTGCTCTGCAGTAGCTGGCTAAAATTAAATAAACCTTGACCAAGTGGGAGCTACCTGAATAATATGGGGAATGGAAATCTATAAGTATTGACTTGGCTAATCTAATGAAGGATGAGAGGAGATTGATTACCCTAAGTAAATACAGTACAACATAAGAGGGAGAGAAGAAGCGTGTATAAATCACGTGTAATTGCATTAAGGTTAAAAGTGAAGAGGAGTTATCTAACCATCAGAGTAGCAAGTCCTTAAACAGTCTTTCAATAGGAATGGCAGATGTAAAGAATCCACCTGGTCTCCAGATAGGTCTCAGGTGGCTTGTGGAAAGATTCTATTTTGTGATGCTAGTACAGAGAGAGATTGGAGTCCAAAACCCAGGACAGTGTGCCTCCACGTCAGTCTACAACCCTGATGCAACCTACCAGTTGAACCCTCTGCACCAAGATGGATGATTCTGATTATGCAGAGAGGACCTGGTGTGTTCTGGGTTTGTCCTGCAGCAACCACAGTTCCTATAAGGAGTTATCTTTGTTGGCAGAGACAGAACTCTGCAGAATGCATATTTATGCACCAGCGGTTGTTTTTTTGAAAGTCATTTTTGACTCCATCTTTGTCCACAGTTTTCCTCCATTTCCCCTCTTCCTTCATTTTGCCTATTTTGCCATCTACATTGGTTCATTTTACTCCCAGTCTCCACCAATGGTTTCTTTTCCCTCGGGCTTCCAACTACCTTTGCAATATTGCAAGTGAATAATAGTAAATATGGCCCATTGCTTCTAAGCAGAATAGTCCTATGTCAAGGCACTGGCATCCGTTCCTTTTAAAATAAGTAAGAGTCTATGTTATATATTTTAGACCCAGGTTATATCAGCAGCTTAAAAAGATGATCCCAGTGTATTGTATTATTTTTCCCAAGGAAGACGCATCCATGCTTAACAAGACATTGAGGAGAAGCAGTTCAGAGGCACATCACAGCCTTGGTTGTCTGAGTCCTTGTCAAGACACCTTTGTCCAACTCTTTTTTTCTGCCAGCATCTCTCCGATGCACAAAAGGATCTGAAGTAAGGATCATGAAATAGGAATAGGCTTTACTGCAGGGCTACCAGCTGGAGGCTTGTGCAGATGAAAGCAAATGAGTCCCTCAAAGACTAGCATTTAAGTGATGCCTTGGAGGTGAAATGAAACATTCACAATAAAATGGTATGTTACCTACTGTGCTGAATTTTACGAGCTGTGTGTTGAGTACCACCCAAAAGCAGATCCAAACAAGGGAACTCAGTGAGGAGATGTTCTCTTGAACCACAGTCTTGGCTTGACTAAAATATCTGGTTTCATGATGAGATTTCAGTTTGTGAAGCTTTCAGCCACACGCTTGTGTTTTCACTTCAGTCAAAGAAAGTAGATTGGGTTTGGATTAACAGATGAAAATTTGTGTCTCATTTATGCGACCAGTAGGTACATTTGTGGCAACCCACATGAAAATTAACAGTGTGGCCCAAAGGACTCTGAGTTTCCTTTCTTGTTAGCATTCTGCAGTATTTCATATGTCAACGAATCTTCTCAGCGGCATTCAGCACCAAGAGCTTGGATAGTCCTAGATTTTAGTGGATTACTGCCTTTTTATTATTTTTAAGTCTCTGTGAATATATTATTAAAATGCCTAGTAAGAAACTCCAGTTAACTGGTGCCAACTTAAATATAGCTACACACAATTTGCTACCCTAAGTAAAAGCCTTGGAGGTTGATTTTTGTCTGTCTCTTATTGACTTCATTCGAAAATATATATTGTGGCTTCTGCTGAAATATGTCCAGAATTGTATGGACAAGAATACATGTCTGGATGCTGGAGAAATATAAGTTGTAAAATGCACTGATTTTGCTCTTCCTGAGAGCTTATCCTTAGGGCTGATAGACGCAATGACAGTTATTGTTGTCACTGAATATTGTCCACTGTTTCCAGTGGAAACAATAACAATGACATTGCCTGACCAAGCCAGCACCTGCCTGATTCTGAGCTCCTCCTGCAAGCAGGTTAACTCTGCATCACGCCATTCAATGCCACCAGAACAGGCCATTTGTGACTAAGAAAAGTATCATTTTATTGTGTTCATAAACTTCCATCAAGAGTCTGCTGCAAAACAGCTTGTGTTTGGGGTTGGAATATTTATGGAGCATCTTGCAAACCATTTTCAAATTCTGCCGTTTAACACCTTCTTCATGCCATATGTTCCGCTGTATCTTTCTCGTTTTTCTAACTGAGACGTTAAATCTTGGTGTACTAAATCTCACAGTTCTGGGGAGGGTGCGTGGTCGGGGCAAATGATGTTTTTTTCTTCTGTTTTAATTTACAGTTAGTGAGCTAACGTATTTGATGCTCCTCTTACCCCCTCCCCCAAAATGAAATGTAGTTTACACTTCAAAGCTGTGCACATGTTTGGATAAAGAGTACCTATTTATGGCTAATCTATTGCATTTTACGAGGCAGAAGGGAAGGTGTGGCTAGTGCATCTTGCTGTGTACTCCCAAGTAAGACTCCTCCTTGGCTAGCATGGAAGCTGATGGAGTTGTGAGTCCCTGGCAGGACAGTGATTTAAATGCCTTCTGAGCCCTGGTTTTCCCTCTCCTGAAAGCTGTCTTGAAGTGGAGCAGCTTTAGAGGAATCAGAGCTTGTGGGATTGTTGTCAAGAAAATCATTACTTATCTCTCCTTTAGTGAGGGGTAAGCTGCCTTGAAATACCTTGAATTTTTCATTAAGTAAGAACGTCCCTCAGTGCAACTTCCTTCTCAAGCTCAGCTCAGCATCTCATCAGACTAGCTTTTCTTGCTGTAACCCTTCTACACACTCCATGTATATAATATTGGCCTTGCATTTGGTTTAAAAAAGCTCAGCTTTTCACATCTCTACACCTGTTTGCATCACAGAGTGCTAATAAACAGGATCTAGTTAAGGGATTGAAAGTAGGAAGTGAAGAAGTCAGCAAATTTTTCAAACTATTAAAATTCAAGTTTGTCAAATTTTATGATTTAGGTTTATTTGATGCGTTTTTTGGAATATATTTATGAGCTTATAAACTTGAAGCTGGTCTAGTAAGTAATTTTGGCCCATATTGCCAAATTACACTGCTTAAAATTTTGTAACATCACATTGGAAAGTAAATGACCAAACATAAAAAGACACCATATGGTTTTTGTGTTTTAAAAAATGGACTTTAATGAATAACTGAGGACCTAATCAGTGTAGCTCCTCTGCTACACTGGGCAGAATTTTGACCTCTGGCTTCCAAATATTTGTCTGGTGGTTTCATTACCAGTCATTTTGCTGCAGGGGCTCAGGGCTTTCAGTGCTCCTGAATTTCTCACTTCTCAGGTAGGAAACTTAGCCAGTGTTTCCAGCAGGTCTGTCTGTCTCCAGCCACTCCAAAGCAATAGTTTTATTCTGAATGATTGATAGGAGATGTCTTAGCTCCATATCCAAAGCATAACACTTTAAATCACTGGTTTTCATTTGTAAGGAATAAAATTATATTCACCCTTTGCCACCATTTATCATTCTGAGGCTATTCTTGATCTGTGTTCTTGGCTAAGCTCTGGGAAAGAGGGCATGTATCTTATGAAGATTGTGCATGGCATCCTTTTACACTTGTATGTACATCAATAGAGGACACAGGCGTATATTTTCTTCAATGCTTTCTGCATTTTAATGTGCTCCAGCATATGACTGCAGAAGCCTGTTGCTTAGAAGGTTACCAAGCTGAAATTTTTTGCCTTTACAAGTACAAATCTCATCATGCCTGCATCTGTGACTTCTTTCCTTAGGGATATGAAAAAGTCTGTTTATCTGAAACTTTTTATTCTGCAAGCTAAAGAGTGGACTAGCAACTGTATTTCTCTTCATTAATTTTTCCTGTGGGAAACAGTTTCCCTGTATTTCCAAAGGTCTTGGTCTAAACCAACTCTCCAGAGATAACTTAGGAGCCAAAACAGGTTATTAGAGATGTCTCTCTGGTTATAGATTTTCTCAAAACCTCTCATTTCACATGTTTTTATTTATTTGAAGTTTTCCACATGTGATAGAGTCTGCGAGCACAATTTCTGTTCAGAGATAACTCTCTCAACTGAGTCAATGCTAAGTTTGAAGGAAATAGTATTAACCCCTTTTCTTTTGACGCAAGTGAAGGTGTACAAAACATCCCAGAGAAGCAGGTTTCATAACTCTGGTAAATTAAAGGAGCTTACAGACCGAAATACCATATTTCGTAGAGGAAACCATCCTACCTCAAGAATGCCCCAGCAGTTTAGTTTTGTGTGGATGCAATACAGAATAGCTGGAAAAAATTCTAGACTGGAAAATGAAGAAGTTATCTCAAGTCCTTGTATCAGAAATGCTTTTTTTTATCAGGATACAGCAAAGTTGAATCTGCAGCTTCCCAGAAATCTTTTCCCGATATTTGAATATCTCTCCACAATATATAGTCAGAAGCAGCACAGAGATAATTCCTGTTGTCCTAAAATTAGTTAAGAGTGTGAACAGTTAAACTTGTGTTTCCTGTACCTAGAAAGAAGTGGGTTTAAGAATAGCAAAGAGCTTTGTGTTTGCTTTTTGCTCCATCGCTGCCTGTGTGGATTATTGATGACCTTGAGCTTGCATCCAGAAATAGCAAACACTTCATACAGGAAAATACAAAAAACATCAGGAAAAAAAAAATTTGCCCTGTGGAATGAAAGATGCAAAACTTGTAGTAACGTGAACTTCATTAAAATGGTGCAAATTCTTGCCACACTCCACATGCACACATGTATATCAGCTCATCGTCCAATATCTACCAGGTGATTTGTCGTGATGTAGACCAACAGATTACATCAGCAATGTAGATCTGTCCCCATTCTATTTAATCTTCAGTATTAGACCAGAATATGCATGGTTTTAAAAATAGAAATCAGGCCATGAATTTTTCTTCATAGATTATTGGTATGAATAAATGGGAAAGGGACCTTTAGACAAAACTAAAAGTCCATATGGAAGCAAAGCCTTGAAGAAGTCTACCTTTTTGCTTAGGAGGGTGGTAGCTACAATTTTTTATTAGCTTCTATTTTTCAGTGTACTTATTTCTGAAAAAAAAAAATATATCATGAATGGATGAATGCAAATAAATAAATGAACAAAAACATTTCACAGTGACATAAGAAGGAAAGTCAAGGAAGGATAGGAAAAAACAGACATGTCATAAACAGATCATGTATAAAGGTCAACAAGCTACCTAAATGACAGCACCATTCTTTTTTTCAAGCATAGAGCTGATGCATTCAAGTTCACAAAAAGCAGGTCAAAAGGATGTCTCATTTAGTTACATTCCATGTAACTGCATTTTGTTTTGCACAACGAGAGCATTGAGCACAGGACTGGGCACCAGCTACTGCTCTGCTTTCTGAGTGGGTTCCTCTGTTCGTTTGGTTTCTCACCCCTTGAGTCGCTTAACTGGGAGCAGTGTCAAGCTTGAATTGCTTATGTTTACACAACTGAACCCTGTGTGTCCTTGTGTTTATACGGCTGAACTTTGTCTGGACTGACCGTTTTTCAATTAAATGAAATGTGTAAGAAGGATAAAGCATAATTTCACAGCCTTTGTAACTGTTTTAAATGAATAGTTTGCTTTGTTGTTGAATTTCTCCTGTCCTTCAGGGGCCCTCCCTGAGGCTGTTTTCCACAACTGCCCTTGTACTATGGCAGTGGTGCATAAAATGCCCTCTGTTTGGTCAGGAACCAGGCAAGTATCTGCTTCTTAAGGAGAAAAATAATTTTCTTTTAATCTTCGCTATCTTCGAGTGCTTGTGATCCACATCCTTGGTCTAACATCAGTGGCTATACTGTAGTTCATATCCCTGGGGGCAGGAGATGCCCTGAGGAAGTGGATATGGCCCCAATTACTGTGAATTATGGAGGCAGACAGACCCTGCAGTGCTGTATGTTGCTGCTGCAAGAAGAGGGACTGAGGGAGACCATGGACCATTTATGGAACCATAGAATAGTTTGAGCTGAAAAGGACCTTTAAGGGCTGTCTGGTCCAACCCTCCTGCAATGAGCAGGGACATCTTCAACTAGACCAGGGTGTTCAGAGCCTCATCAAGAACATCTCCAAGCATGAGGCATCTACCACCTCTCTGGGCAACCTGTTCCAGTGTTTTACCACCTTCATTGTAGAAAAACTTCTTGTATCTAATCTATATTGACCCTCCTTCAGTTTAAAACCATTACGCCTTGACCTGGTGTGCTGCTCAGTAAGCTGCAAACTGGGTATTGTGGGGCTTTGGTGTTGGTGAGAGGACACCTTGGGGTGCCATAGCCCAGCGTGTCACAAGGCCAGTGTCACAGATCCCTAGGGCTGCTGTGGTTGTCTTCAGGGGCTGAAGTCCAGCGGCTTGGTCTCTCTGAGCTTCCTGTGCCAGCACAATAATATTTCTTTCTCTTGGTAGGTGCCAGAAGGAAAATATATTCATGCTTAGAAAGGGTCACATGCTGCTGCTGCATGGGATGTGATTACTCTAGCTATTAATTACAGTTATTAGTTTGGACATTTTCCAGTGTGCTGAGGGAGACTGCCTTTCCACAGAGCAAGAAATATTAGCAGCATACTTTTAAATTCAGCAGTGTATTTTCTTCCCTTCCTGAGTGTCGTCTGGGTTTCACGAGAAATATGAAAAAGAAGGTGAAAGGGGCTGAATTTTTACAGAGCTTTGGAAAGGAACTTTTTAAACAACCTCCAACAAACTGAGGAAGTGGATAACATTTGACCTTTCTAGTCATGTAGTTTCAGAGAACATGAGGAGAGGATGAGAGAAGACAGGAAGGAGGGGACCTGCAGGGAAACCCAGAACAAATACAGGAGGAGCACGCATGGTATGTGTCTTTCTTGCCCTTCGTTACTTACTATTTATTTTTGAGAGACAGAAGGTGAAGCTGGGACTAATGAGGAACTTTCAGGCTCAGCTAAGGCCTATAAACTAGCTGCTGAGACAACAAGCTTTGCAGGTGTCTCTAAGGTCATTTCACATGCAAACTCATATTGGCAGAGATGGTGGACAAGTGCTTAAAAGGCGGTGCTCAAATCTAAGCATAGACAAAGATCCACAAGCACCAGGAACACATATCCCTAACTGCACAGTGCTGCAATTCTACAGGTGGCTGTGAAGCACAGCAAGGGAGGTTTGTCCTAGGTTAGTCTGTGAGTTGACGCAGTTCTGCCTGATCTGAAGATTTGTCTCACTGAAAGCAAATATGTCCATAAAGCAGCTATCAAACATGTCACCAAAAAATGTCATCTCTAGCTGCTGGAGATAACTCCTATAGTCACGCTGCAGTCATTAAACTACAATCTTCAACAAGGACATGGGTCATCATATAGATAGAGTAAAAATGATCTCTGCGTACTCTTAGAGAATAGTTTTGCAATTTTTCTTGTACCCCAATACAGTCAATTTTCCATGAAGTCAGAAGAAATATAACTCATATTTGGAAATAGTGGCAGGAAAGAGTAAGAAAACTCTAGCAGAACTCTGCTTGTAATGTTAGGTGCCAGCGGGACTCATTCAATGTTCATATCTAAATTTACATACTTTAAAAAATTAATGTTAGCCTAATATCTGCTAAGAGCCAAATGCTTGTTGCATTGTACCTGCTTGTAGCATGTAGATGTTTGATGAATAGAACAAATTAGTACTCGAGATCACTAACAAAAGAACTTCAACCATTATTTTTCCAGAATGCTTCTTTTTAGGGCTCTCTCCCATGGGTATGGATGGGTCTGCTCCCCTCTGCTCCCATGTAACATTTTTGTTACTTCCACTTTCTGTAGTGACACACTTGTTTGTAAGGGAAGAAGCATTCCCTTGACTCAGAGATTAGCCATACCTGAGAGGACAATTGTTTAGTAATTTATTAAATAGAGATTAATCTGTTTTTATGGAGAAGCAATACTATACAGCTTTGAAAGTAAACAAAGCATTTGAAGCACTTAAATTGAATATTCTATTTGCCCAAGCTTCCCAGTTTTATCTGGATGTGAAAATGCCATAACACCAGGAGTGAGTTATTCGGCCACAAATCTATCAAAAACTGGAAGAGATGTGGTCCCAAAATGCCATGTTTTGGCAGTGCAAGACAGGAATAGTGACTTCATAATAGCTAAAAAACTTCTTCAGTTTCCCCTTGCCATCTGAATTTCTGTAACTGTCTGTTCTGAGATCAGTTTTGGTTTTTTTCTGTTAAGGAATATTTACTCCCAGAGGCCAGAAAGCAGCTCTGCTTATGAGCTGCCCGGACATTGAAGTCAGGGTATATCATATGCATTTTCTCTCCCTGATTGCAGCAACACAGATGTTCTTTCAGCTCAACAGAACATTTTCATTACTAAAATCAGCATAGTGGAAGGTACTAGAAAGTCTTTTTCTGTCACATACTCTACTCAGGAGCTGAGTAATTTACCCAAAAAGACCCACTAATAGCAGCAGAATGCAGTGATTTCAAAGAGCAAAAACGTTCAGGTAATTCTCCAGTGAGATATCAAATGCCATTATTTCCCTTAATGTTACTGGCAGACTGGGAGGGAGAAAAAGAGGATACTTAATTAAGAACAAATAGATGTTCTGATCTCCACCTCTGCCCACCACTGCACTCCTACCTCCTTTAATATGACTCAGCTGAGATAATAATACAAGCAGCTATAAAGCAAAGAGCAGCTGCCCCTTGTCTTTTGCTCTAACAGCCAGCCTGTACTCCTTGATATGTAATGTTTCTTACATTTACAGTGGGAGAATAATAGCATTCCTTCATTACCTCTAAGTGATGACCTGGATAATCCCTTGGGCACAAACTAGACACCCTGTGTCCCAGTGTGCAGTCTCAAAAGGAGACAAGAAAAATGACTGACAGAAAGTCAGCTGTCCTCTCCCTACATCTTCTGATCACCTCACTGCTTCTGTCAGCTGTTCTGTTGTTAAGAGTTGAATGAGGAATGGTTGGAGGGGTTTTTAGCCAAAGTATTAATAACTTTCCATCCCCTTGCATGGCAGGAGCCCACTTAAATGACAGTAAAACATCACCGACAAGGAAAAGCACGTCTCTCTAATGATCCAAGTCCCTAAATGAAAATGGCATAGAGCCTTGTTCATAACTCTTACTAAGTATTTAATCTCTTCTCCTTCGAACATCACTCAAATTATGTTTGGCCCTGCTGAGGATGCCTTTTCCGCTATAAGGTATCTGTGAGGGGCTTTCTATAGAGAGAAAATAGAGCAGTCAATACTGCTAATGGTGCTGCAGAGAGACATTGGGGTGTTTTATCTAGAAGATGCTACAGAAAATGGTATAGCTACTGACACCTATTGTGACAAATGGAATTTAATACTGGCTCAAGATGAAAAGTTATAATAGAGTGAAAAGAAATTGCCTGAACACAGGCTGATAGTACAATATCATTTATGATACCCTGACATTTTTGACTGGAGGTGATTGATTAACTGGTATATGTATGTCTGCAAATTTATGTGCATAATGCAACGCAGCCAAAAAACATTGCTATGGTTTGTGCATTTTTCTAGCTGTCCTGCTTCTGTTGAATGTTTTTCCTTTCAGTTTGGTTCAACAAAGCCCCAGAAACTGTAATTTAGAGAAGCGTTTACAGGCAACTCCGCCAAAAGCTGTGTGAAGTTACTGAATATTTTGATTAGAGGTAGAACATTTATGCAGGTTTTAATGGTAGATGTCCTTCTGCACCACTTGGAGTCACTGGAAAAATTCCCACCATTTTTAATGATACAGGTACAAACCTCAGGGCAGTGAGCATTGTAGGGAAAATATTCTCTTGGTTGTTGGCATCTGATGATGTTGCAACCACTGGGAAAAGCATCCAGTCACTGAGCATCTGGAGATGTAACTAAACAATATAATTAAGAGAAACATATCTAGAACCAGAGCTTGAGTTGAATATATATTGGATACAATAACAAGAGATAAGAGAATATTTTTATGAAGTTATTTACTAGATAAACAAATTTAGCATTTTCTTAATTTTGTGGAATACAGAGAAACAGATCAGTTTTCTCAAATTTACTTGATAAATCGCATTTCCTTACCATGTATTTCAAGGGTATCTTTTTGATTCTTGACTTATCTGATTTAGACTATGATTTCTTATGCAAACTCTAGAAATATTCAGCTTTTATAGCATTTTTCTATTTTAAAAAGTTGCATGTTTTTTTATAGTCTTAGAGAGCTTGAAAAGCATCTGCTACTTTGTAACCTTAGGGCAAAAAGAACATCCCCATTTAAATAAGGGAGGAAAATAAACATGATAAAGATACCAGAGAAAATGTTTTGTGTTTCTCTTGTCTCTGGGCCACAAGCCAATTTGGAAACATTTACATAGCAGCAACTATAAAAAACAATCCTAGTGCACAATAGGAAAGATATAGGCTGATTCCTACTACTGCTATTTCTTTTGAAGTATTTGGCATTCGCTCTGTATCAGTAGATGACTAAGTGAAGAATTAACCTGAAGGATTGGATAACTCCTATTGATAACCCCTATGGAGAACAGATAACCCCTGTAATTGAACACACGTAAAGCACACACCGAACAGCACACATGGTTTGAGTAAAACTGATCTGAGGTGCAGAGTCAGACATTGCTGACCTTGGAGTACACAGAATCTCTTTTCTGTGGTACATTTGTGATATACTGCTCTGTCAATTTTTTTCATTTTTTTCTCTCTTTGCCCCGACTTCCTATTTTTTCTCTCTTAATTCCTTCTATGCAGGAAGGAGCCCTCCATCTGCTCTTGACCTCCCTTGCATTAATAGTTTTCTTTTCATCTCAGCAGCTACCATTTGTAATCTGCAATACCTAGAACATTCACACACCAAAGTGGAAGCAGTTCCCCAAGCACAGGGAATTCTGACTCAAGGCCTCTCCAACAAGAGGCAAGTTCTCCATGTCAAATCTCCCCCACCTCATCCTCACAGTTGCGAAAGTTGACCAGATGCCCAAACACTCATATTCAGAGAACTTCCACCTTCCACAGCAGGCGAGCAATAATCAAAATACAACCCTGTCTGAGCTGTTTTGCAGTGTGTAGTGCTATTAAATCCCTGCCTGCCAGAAGACGCCTGTAAGCTACTGACAGTGTTGAGCCTTGCAGGCAATCTCCACTGCTTCTCTCTCTGTAAACATCAAAGCTACATGAGCTAATTAATTACAGGCTGAGGGATTTTAGTGATTCAAGATACATATACCCAATACAAAGAGTCTCCCAGCGAGGAAACGAAACTTCTGACTCCATATTTGAGCTAGCTATCTGAAGAAAAACACTGTCACATTCAGAATGCCAGCATTTCTTTGGTGTTACTGGAAAAATTTTAAATTTTCCCTTGAGATATTATTTAGCATCTTCTGACCAGAAGTCTTCACACCCAGAATGCCTCTGACCAGACCTGTTATCAGATAGTCCAGCTCATGCCACCTCTGCTGTCTTGAAAACTAGTAGGTGTGGGGCTCTTTTTGGCACAGTGAGGAGCAAGGACTGAAGGTGGCAAGTTCCTTCAACACCCATCAACTTTCCAGCTCCTGAGGACAGGATGCAGCATTTAGTGTCACCATATGGAATGCAGACTGAGAGAAATCAAAAGAAACCATATTCCCCAAGGGAAGTGTAGCAAAACATACTCTTCAAAATTCAGAGGTGAGGAAATGTCCAGAAATGTGTAAAGTTTGTACTCGTCCTCTGGGTTACATTAATATACTTAAAAATCCCTCTATGGCCTTGAATTAAATTTGCATTCTCAATGATGATTTTATCCACTTCGCTTTTAAATTTAGCCTAAAAAGTGTGTTTATGAATTTTGTCCCTCACATTTCCAACCCTAAACAAGCCCTAACATGAGCAAGAAAGGAAATTATCTCAGGTAAAAAACAAAACAAAAAAACCCAAACCAAAAAAAGCCAAACCAACCTAAACAATTCTTAGATTTCTTTAATGCTCCTCTCTCTAAGATGATCCCAGAATTTAGTATCATGTTACATAATGGACAAAAAGTGTATGGGGCAGTCTTGTGTTTTGAAAACAGGGCTGTTGAGAGGAAACTCTTGAGACTAGACTGTCATCAAACAGGAAGCAGGATGCAAATACCATAGCAAAAATAATATATGGGAGAACTTCAGAGTCTAGGATAACACTTCTAGTCCCTGTTAACAGGCTTCTCGTTACAAATATTTGAAAGGTTTTAATGAGTGAATCAATACAGAATTCTCTATTGCCTTGCACTGTATTGATATCCAGTCATGCTTGGAGGCTCCAAATAAGATTGAGACCTGCTGTGTTGGACAGTATGTATAATCAGCAAGATAAGTGGTCCCTATCTCTACCTTTATACATAAGAGAAACAGAGTTAATATTGTTTTACAGGCAGTTATCTGAAACACGGACGATATAAGTCATTTAAACAGAACAGGAAAGAGCTGAAATCCAAATCCGTGTCTCAAGAGCTCCACTCCCTGCATCACCCATGAGTCTGTTTGCCTCTTTAGCATCTCATTGTACAACAGATGGAGGCAGTTGATATCATTTTTTAGCACCATATAAGTATAGATTGCATTGCTGAGAACTGGGCTGAAGGAGAATGGGAATGGACCCTAACATTCAATAATATACTGTCCAATTATCATGCCAAAGAAACTAAACTGCACTGCTACTTTAAGTTTGATTTTTAAAATTAAATCACAAGTGTCACTGCATACAAATGATCACGGGCAGAAGAATGAGTCACATTGTAACAGACAAGATCTATACGAAATCTGGGAATTTGCAAGCAGACACATCAGTTACCTCTGAATTATTGGTGGCAATCTCCAATATGTCTACTCAAATGAAAAAGTATTATTAACCTTTGGTGCAGCACATGCAAATAAAATACGATGATTCAACAGCAAATTTAAGTATCTAACTGTCATGGGTTTAATATAAGTAAATTTATTTTAAGCATTTCATGAGTGTATTAGCTTGGTATTGGAAATCAAGTATTTTTGGAAGTTGCAATACTAGCTGACATCATAAAAATGTCAATTATTATACTATCATTTGTAACTGAACTCTACATAATGGAGGTGCTGAGTTCAAAAATGCATCAAAATGTTATCATTCATAAATATATATACTGCCTCAAAGTTCCAAGGAGCCAGTCAAGCACTGGCAGATGCACAAACAGAAACTAGAGTGCTACAACCTGAAGCTCAGATAAAAACTTAGTTTACAGAATTATTTCAACTTTCATCAGAACTCTCTGCTACATTTGTCTGTCTTTAGCTCCTAATGTTGTACAGTCCAGAGCCGGAGTAATACGTTACTTATGGCTCAGACATGCCAGTCCTGGAGGATTCTATAAGCACAGAACATTGCACAGTGAATGGCAGTACGTGACTTTTCCACCACATATTTAAATTTCAGTGCAGATTTGAATGAGGCTTCCATTAAATTTTGGTGAGTCATTTTCTAATTGGTTCAATACTCTGCCTGGTGACATGACCTTGAATCTTTCCAGAATTTGTTAGCCTCAGGCATCTTAAGAAATGGTAACTTCTGATGCCCTTTTCTGATGTTTATTTGTATCTCTTCCCTTCAGACTAATATGAAAGGGATCAGCAATTTGTACAGTCTTTTATTCTTTCATATATATATCTTCAGAGATTTTGAGTGGTCAGGAAAAAAAAGCCAATGAAAATATGTGTTGGGAAACCAGCTATTTTTCACCTGATTTCACAGAGAGGTTTGGCTGGAAAACTGCAATGATGGCCTATTTTAAGGTAAACATATAATTTTATTTATCTCCGGCATTTTTTGCAAACCTGCAATTTTATTCATCTTTGGTATTATAGGCAGTAGTCTGAAAATGAACATTCCTTCACCCGCAGTTTCAGGAGAGATACTATTAGAATCAGCAAGGGCTGTGCAAATGCTATTTGCTTGGACTCAGTTCTCAGAAATGAATCAGAAGCAGAGAAGGTGCACATTCCTAATGTGTTAGATGAAACTGAGTCACCTTCTTTTGAGAAGGGCTGCTGCATATGTGGTATGTGCTGAGAATTCTCATGCAGGAACTAAATTAATCCTTTAGCAGGAATGTACCCTTTCACAATTACCAAGCAGTTACAAATGAAGTAGCCAAGGGATTAAGGTATTATTCATTTCAGCTGCCTAAGACTGCAAAGAAAGAAACCTCATCTCTCAGATAAGCACTTCCATCCTATGATTGCCTAAAAGATCACAGATGCTAGAATGTGTGTCCAAAATCCTATTCTGAGGAAAAAACCTAGGTAATATATACCGGCAAAAAAATCATTAATTGCCAGAAAATTTTGTTAATGCCATTAGTGCTTTGCCTGTTAGTGATGTGGTGGTAGGCACTCAAAAAAGTCAGAAATAGAGATGGTTAGAGTGAACTTAAAAATTCAGTGTTGCTTCTCCTTTTGTGTGGTTGATAATGTGGTATTTTAGCTGTAAAATCAAATTCTGCCTTAATTATAAGGCTGTCAATCCACAATAATTCTGCTGAGGAAGAGTAATAGATTTCGTGTTCAGAAATTATCTTTATTATTATCTAACATGACTTCTTACAAAATACTGACTCTTTTCCAAAATTTCTTTTAAAAAGCCCATATTTTTTTTCTGGAGATGCAGAAAATCATCAGAAAGACCTCCAGATTCAATTTAAAGATTCCACATCAAAGAGAAATGGCCATATTCCTATGTAAGTTATTGTGGTACTTAAATATCCTCTATATTAGATGTAGCCATGCAATTTTCTATGAAAAAATAGCAAATGCCATTTGGAATTGGCTAAGAAACAGGGAAAAGCTTAACTGTTCCAGGTAGACAGGCTGGATCAGCAGTCTGTACTTTGTATTTTTTGTGCAGGTACATCCTACGAGACAATGTGTAAAACCTGTTTTATAGGCTCATGATTCTAGTCTTTCATGGCTATCTTAAAACTTCAGCTTTTATTTCAAAAGTTGTTATTTGTACTCCTACCAGAAAAGATTAACGAACAGGAAGAGAGGATGGCTACAGTGCTACTATTTGGGTTTACTGACAATGGAAACACTGAGATGGCATATTGAGAATTCCTATTAATTTTAGCCTGTGGGCATTTGGGTCTCCATCTTCCCCTCAGTGTGAAGCAAAATTCTCAAAATGCTGCTTTTTGGTAAGTCTGCAGGTAAAGCAAGAGTAAAATATGACCTGTGTGGGCTATCTGTGGTAGTTATTATCCCCATTGGTCTTTCTCTACCACCTCTTACACTCCTCATCTTCTAACTTCTCCCATGTGAAGGGGAATGTGTTCCCAATCCCCTCCTACAGAGCATTTTACCTTCTGAGTAATCAATCAGCAAGGAAACATTTCCTGCTGCCCTTTGAAGTGTCATACTGGGGACAAAGAATAGTCAGGCAGCCAAGTATTTAAATCTTGGCCTATTGGTGGTGATTTCAAACTGCTGGAAGCGGAGGGGTGGCGGTGCATAGAAACAGTGTCATCGTAAAGGGTAGAACGTGACAGAAAGTAACCTCACAGTCCCCAGAACCTGAGGGTGCTCTGGCATAAAGCCATCTAGTGTACAGCCTGGTTTTGGCCCACCATCCTGCTGGTTGCCCTCAAGCTCTGGCTGGAGCAGTCCCAAGAATCCTCTCAATAGCACCAAAATGAAGCCATTTCTGGAGGGAACCAGCCCGTCATTCTGTACCAGGAGCACTGGCTTTCTCTGTTTTGTCTGTTGTCCTAGAGGCTATTGCTTAAAATCAGCTGCTTCCACTGACAGAAAAATGTTACTTTTCTTTTTTTTTTTTTTTTTTTTTTATCCATACAATACCAGTCGGAATAAGACCACAGTCAAGATGGCATAATACATCACTGCTGATATTTCAAGCTGGTGTTGCTTTCCATCCAAGTGTTATAGACATAATTCAAGTCTGCAAACAGTTTGTTATGTTACAGAATAAAACACTGCTTTTCAATACTTGTATGCATTAGTGTATATGATGAAAAGTGGTGCACTGGTAGAAGTCAGTGAACAAATGTATCAGAAACAGCAGCAAGGAAGTATCTGCCTTTTCGGCAAAAACATGACTGTAGTTCAAACTCTCTGTACAAGAGTAGGGTCTTCACCTCTGTCCTTCCCACTAATGTCCTTCCCAAGCGGCACCAAACACTGGTCAGTCTTCAACTGTCAGAATGAATTTTGGGCGAAAAGCCTCTAAAGTGCCTGTCTCAAAGATAGGTAAACTAAGGAACAGAAACACTTGCCCTGCTTTTTTTCTGGCTTTGCTGATGCAAATTAAATTGCCATGTGCTTAGATCACAGGCCTTCTTGAAGAATATCCAAGGAAATGCTGGAGCAAGGATGGATATACACCGTGTTATAGCATAATGTAATGGCACTTTTATATATATATATTTTTATTCTCAATTTTAGCTTAAAAAAATCAGAAAAGATTCTTTTAGAAAACTGGTAAGACAGTCAAGAAGGCATGGAGAAATTCGTTCTAGCCTCAGAATTCTTAAGCAGGGTACTGAAGTTTATCATCAAGACAGGAAATTAATAGTTTTGAGGCTGTGTCAGCCTTGTTTCACAACGTAGTTAGGACTGAAGGACGTAGCTGTAGCTGTTCCTCGGTAGCACATATGTTCTCATTTAGCTGTCCTTCCAACAATGCAGTCACTGCCCTTCTCCCAGTTCTGGATCAGCTTTGTGACTAACTGTGGTAAAGTTTAGGATGACGTGCAATGGGCTGTTCATCCGATAAGCCAAGGGGACGCATCACCAACACTGAATGACGCTGACTTCCGAAGGAATTCGTATTTTAGAATTTCTCATCCCCTACCACAAATCCTCTGCTGAGAAGGCAAGATCAGGACATGTGCTTTAAGGCCTGGGGGGGTGGCCTTATGTCAGACACAACAACGGATGCAGTGCCCAGAAGTGTAGGAGTTGGGGTGATTTATGACTGTGCTAGGGGAGAGAGTATTCCAAAAGGCCTCTTGCCATTTCCTCCTAACGCAAGAGCTCTGCAGACAGGCCTTGCAGCAGGAGAGAGGTCAGCAGAACAGGATTACATAAGGCTGCTTGCTATGCAGAAAAACGCAGATGGCCTAAAAGTGTTTCATTTTTTTAAATGAAGTCACATGCCCAAGAGCTGCACTTTGAGGAAGAAGAGGAGTCTCTGAAGAGCAAGTACAGCAAAAGTTGTTTCATTCTTGTTTTAATTGAAAATAAGTCTGAAATCTCTCCAGGAAATAAGTTTTGAAGAAGAGTTGGCTCACTCACAGTCCAAGCAATTTAGAGTCACCTCCCATAACTTGTATGTTATCTCCAGGCACTTTGGAGGCGTATTTGGATACTTGCACAGATAGTCATCTAGAAGAAACTAGTTCCAGGTTCAGATAGGATCATCTGGTTGGATTGAATTTCACATGGTGCAGCAAAACAGAGGGTCAGTAATTCTTTGGTTCTAGTAGAGAGGCACTCACCATTATGTGGTGTAAAAATGCACTGCTGCTTCTCCTTTATACTCCCAATTTTATTCTATCACACCTTAATCCAGAAATTTGTGTTTATTAGAGGGCAAGAAAAAGGTCAAGTCAGTACTGAAATTATTACCAGTGTTGTACAGATTTTAAAAAATGTATTTTAGGTCTCACTGATCTTTTTTCATTTTTATTGCATGTTTTCATTTTTTGATGTTTGTTACACTCTCACTTACCTTCTTTTCATCTCTTATGGTTAAAAAGAGACACGATGCCCTGATTTATGAAAGCTTTTTTTCTCCTTTTACTTTCATTCATTATTGCCTATAATATTCCTTTTCTTTAAAAATACATTATAACAAAATCAAACAAAGGTGAAAGAAAAGTTACTACAGAGGTCTAGTCATATCTGTCAAGGTGGAAATCAGTTTCAGACACTGATGTGAAAGCAATAGCATTTCAACACGTTAATTTATAAATTTAGGGAATTACTATCCTAGATATTGTATGTTTAAACTCAGTGATCCTGATAAGTAGAACGACAGTGCTGTAAATTGAATTCTTCTCTTTAGTGTGACCATAGCATCATTTACACAGTACTTCCCTTTCTTTTTGCCAAAGATGTTTTCTTCCTTGCCTTGCTTTTCAGCAGACATAGCAAACAGGGTACTTGGAATTTTCCTAGGCATCATCCCAAGCCTAAGGCAACATTCAGGAACTCTCAGTCCTGACAGATTTTTTTGTTGCCTGCTTTGAAACACATCAGAGGAGGGAGACTCCATAGTTTGCTTGGATGAACTATTCTCCTGTTTTCCTACCCATAAGTATTAGTAAGATTTTCAGATCATCTATCCTACATCCACCTTACTGCAACTTAGTTGGTTCTTCTTTGACTCACCAGGGACATGGAGAACAGGTTACTTTCTTCCTCTTTGAAGCAAGCTGAACACAGGCTTAAAACTAAGCGAGAGAGCAGATAGCATAGTATGGTAACAGTGTCGACAAGGAGAAAAATAGTGAATCATCTGTAGAACATCTAAAGTTTCTGTGTATTAATGTGTACATAAGATGAAAGGAGTTTGGGAATAAGGTAGATGATCAGGGTGTCCTCTGCATGATCAACATCGTGTCTGAATCTTGTCTGAGAGGTGGTCTGAGTCGCCGCTCAGGAATTTTTGTTTAGAAAGATTGAGCCTGTCAAGGAAGGTACACAGTTGGAAGTTTTCTTTTAGTTTTCTCTTCTCTACATGAAACCCACCCAATTAATCAAATATTTCTTTGCAAATCTTGTTTTTTGTTTGGAGTTTGGTTTGCTTTTCTAGTTTGTTTGGAGTTTGGTTTTCTGTTCCCCAGAGGACTCTCTTCAGGTGGGAAAAGATACTGAACAGACAATGGAGAGATTGTTTTAGAATAGTCAGAAAACTGGTCTCTGAGCCCTAAATGGATGCTTCTTTTTAACTGAGTGTCTTCATCTGCCACATGAAATTGCTGCAGCTGCAGTCTTAAAGTACATCCAGGCCAGGTCAGTCTCAGCATTTTCCATGGCTGCTACCAAAAGCACCCATTAGCACAGCTATGATGTGGTACACCTGCTCCACAGGAACAGGCTTGAGCTCACATCTCCAATTTAATGAGGCATTCAAACAGACATGCTGTAGCCTTTAAGTATCCCCTTCCATTCAATGGAACCTTTTAAAGTGCATGCCTGAGGAAGCAAAAAAGGGTTCCTGAAGTAATTAAGAAGAGTTTGTAGTCCCTTAGTCATCCACAAACTAGTTACTCTACTAGCTTAAACAGAGAAATGTCTAGTGGTGTCTCAGAGAAATGAGAATGCTGTGCCTGGTTGCATGAAGGAAAGCATCACCAAACCAGGAGCCCAGATAGGGACATAATTAGGTGGTAACAGAAGGATGTGCCATGCTTTGAGGCATGGGGCCTCTGCTAAATGTCATCCTTCCAGCTGAAGTTTAGCATCACTGCCTCCCCTCTGTAGTGGGACCCCCATATGCCCCAGAGAGCACAGCTAGGGAGGGAACAATAAATCAGGGTGACCAGCTGTGCCTGCCAGGAAAGGTCAGGCAGCAGGAGAGGGGCCAGCAGCAGGAAGAGGGGCAGCGATGCAAATGCAGGCTTTGTTGCATGGAAGGAGCCTGAGGTAGAGTTAGTTTTGTGAGTTTGTAAGAGGCAGTACAGGAGGCATGGAGGGTGAGACCTCTTCAGAGGAGAAGATGAAGGAGAAAAGATGGTGTGCTCATGCAGTATTGAGTGATTAAGGTGATGAGATCTGTGACAGAACCCAAATTACTGTGCAACAGGAAATACTGTTTAACAAAGGAAAAAGAAAGGTGTTAAACAGTAAGCAATGCAGTTGCTTAAGTAGAATCTGTGTGGTGTTTATTGAGACACAACAGGAAATTGTCTACAACACCTGGCAAGCAGTATGTTCAACCCCTCGCATTGTGCAGAAAGAATTAAGCTTACTGAAAACAGAAGAACTTGTTTCTGGGGCCTCACTGGATGCGTACACAAGGATTTCTTGGCGGGTTTTGGATAGAGGGTGGAGAGAATAAGGGTTTGTTGCAGAATTGAAGACTTAATAGTAGGCTAATAAATTCCGTAAATGATTCATTTCTGCAGCCAAGCAGCACTTGGAAACAAGCCGGGACGCCTCTGATCTCCAGTTGCTAACGAAATTATATTGCGCTATTGCTTTGCTATTAAAAAAAA
>VZTD01000172.1:2388381-2468816 GCA_013397725.1 Rhagologus leucostigma
GCCCTGCAATATTTAGATGCCAGATTTTCTAGTTTTCCTTCCTGCGTTTTTCCTAGGTTTAGGTCCTGTCGGCCAGTTTCATCGGGGAGCCTATTACTTCCGCTGAAGGAACAGCAGCCCTGCAGGAAGCTGGAGGCGCAGGGGGATGCTGCTGGCCGTGCTCTCCCCAGATTGCCCCAGGGCCGCTGGCAGCGCTCGGGCGGGCGGCGTGCTCGGAGCGCCCCCCGCCGGCCGCTCCCGCCGCAGCCGGGGAGGGGAGCCGGGAGCCGGGAGCGGGGAGCCGGGAGCCGGGAGCGGGGAGCCAGGAGCCGGGAGCCGGGAGCCGGGAGCGGGGAGCCGCCGGGATCTCTTGCGGTGCTGCTGCTCATGCTGGTAATGACTGCTCTCCTGGCACCTGGCGAAAACCTGTGTGCACCGCCTCGGGAATTTCTCTGTCGAACAGCAGCAGGTTCCGGGCGGAAAGCGAGGGCACGGCGGGTTCTGTCGGTTTTCAGTATGTTCTTTTTCCTTCAAGATTCTTCAGTCCTACAGGGCAGGTAAAGGTGAATGTTGTAAGGCTTTCACACGGAAAGCGGCTAAAGGGACACAATGGCTCACAATAAATTGTTCTGTAGCATCACTCTCACTTGTTGGTCCTATCCCCCGGTTGCCCCCAGCAGAAGTACCCGCATGATCCATGGATTATCACCAAGGCGTTTTGGGATGGGGACACACACCCCTAGTTAGTGAACAGATTTGTCTCGTGCATCACCTCACCAACAAAACTGAGCTACGGATAGACCAGGCGTATGCAGTTAGGGAGGATGGAGAGCTCTTTGCTTCTGACTTTTAAAGTCTGCTAATGGATTTTACCAGAAAATGCAAACAACATGCTGGGTTTGTTACGGCAGCAGCTCTGTTCTCTGTATCCCTCAGACAGCTCTTACAGAAGCTGCTTTTTCATGCAGAGAAGCTGTGTTGCCCGGGCTGACAGTTTGTTGGTACCAGCTCTACAGTAAGAGCCTCTCAGTGCCTGACACCTCCGGAGGCTTTGCTGTTTCACCTTTCAAGGGGGATGTGGTCTGTTTATCTCTCAACTGCTTCTGTTGAAGTTTTCTATTCTTCAGCCAAAGCAGTTTTGCAAAATTCTTCCCTTATCTGATAATTAACCCTTTTCCTCATCAGGCATCAATAATACTTCTAAAATATAATTTAATTTTTTCCCACTGAAGTCCATCTGTTTGCATTCCCTTTGAGATTTCTATTTTCTGCTGCTAAATTGTTCTTCCTCATTTCCATTCTCCTCATGGTTTCCCTTTTTTGATTAGTCCCACATTCTCCAAAAAAAATTCCTTGCAGTTACAGTATCAGTTGGGCAAAGGGGAAAAAAAAGTAGCCAACAGCTGGAAGTTGTCCTTTCTATCAGCTGTGCCAAGAAACTGCTTACAGCCTCCTGGTTTCATTCAGAGACTGCCAGTTAATGACCTCTCCAAGGGTCAAGTATTAACAGGGATTGGTATTCATGTACAGACTGTTTTCTGCTGTATCCTGAAATGGGAATTACAGTATTTTTTATTCCAAGATACAACTTCAAGGCTTTTATTTGTCTTAGTGTCACACCTCAACCCACTTGAGGAAAAGTATTTTTTTCTGAGGATGTACTCTATCAAAATGTCCATCTCTGTGGGTCAGCAAATTCCAGTGAATTTTGAAGGACTAAATTTTGTACTGTGTTTGATATTATCTTGGCTGCGGTTTCGTCAGGAACCGTGAGCAAAACAGTGTGGTAAGGCTGTGAGTAGAAGACCTTCACAGGAAAATTAAACGACACAAGAAGTGGCATTTAGAGATTTGTAATGAGGGGGCTGCTGAGAGACGACTACCAGCATAAATGTCAGGGAACAAGCATGCTGTGAGAGGTGTGATTGCTCAAATGAGCATTGAGCGGTCATGGTTATGAAAGCCCCACGTGCCATTTTCCATAAAAGTAGTGATGTTAAAATCCAATGATCCACCCAATTCTTTCACTTTTCTCATCACAAGAAATGCCTTATCTAGTTGTAATTTGATGTGCAATTTTTCCTTCTTTGTACTTTAAGCACAAAGGAGCTCTCAGCACTGCAGAAAGAGCAAATTTGTTCCCATGTGTTGTGAACAAAGCCTGATTAAATTTCCTAAACAAAACCTATTTTGGACAGTAACGGTGACTTTGGGAGAAGTTAGTTTTTAATATTCTTTTCCACATGCTAGTTTTAAAAAATTGAGAGCATGGCTAAATAGCTCCAGTTGGTGAAAACTTGAATTGGATGATCCAAAGGAATTAGCTGTTGTCTCAATGCATCAGTTTGGAAAATGGGTACATTTTTGGTGCAGAAGAATTTGAGCAGTTTTGCAGCATAACTCTTTGGATGTAGGTCATCTCTAAGCTCAGGCTGTAGGAACTGCCTTTCTGGATGAAAGGTGCATTTAAAAAATTGCTTTTTTAGCATATATGGTGAATTCTGTACCCATGACAGTTCACCCTTCAGTAAACTCTGCCATCAGCAACCACTTAAATGTATCCCCAAATCTTCCACTGAAATTTTACTTGACCTTTATAGGGTATCTCTGTTAGGTGACTGGTTGTGCTGGTCCACAGAGCAGTTGGATGAGTGAGGTACGACTGGCAAGTAAAAATCCTTGTTTTGTCTCCTGTTCGTGCAGTACTGAAAGTTTCAGTTTGTGAGCTGACTGCTCCCTAGCCAGAAGACTCAACCATGGGGTCCTTGTATCACCCCATGCAATCTCCCCTCCTCTCTGTGTCCTGCAGACGACAAGCCTGATGAAGGACTCTTGCAAGAAGCAAGCAGAAGGTTCATCTCTGTTCTCTCAGAATCTGAGGGATTTACACGGGCAGATAAATGGAGGCTCAAGTGAGCAACTACCAGCAGCTCTACTTCCATTTTGCTGAGAAAAAAATGGGTCCTGTTCCTTCCCTGTCCCCTCCTGTTCCCCTTCACCACACAAAATCTGGTCCGAGAGGAACCCTGCAGCTGGCCTGGGAAGGGAGAGTGGGCTCCCCAGGACCAGACCCACCAGTCCACCCTGGCAGGCTGGCAAAGGAAACTGGGAAGCACCCAGGTAGGGCCACACTCAGGTAACGCTGGATTCATAATAGATGCATTGATTGGGTGCTGCACTGCTCAAAACCCCTGGAGCTAATACATGAAGCTGAGAAGAAGGGCAGCTGGAGAGAAGAAAAACAGAAATTATTTTTGTCCAAAAGGAAACATTTTGTTCAACTTCATCCTTCTTATTTTTGATGCATAGATAAAGGGAATAGGAATTCTGTTCAAGCTTTTTTCTTCATTTTATGTCAACTTTAAATCAAATTAATGTGAATATGAATAGGTTCCAACTGGAAAGTGGAAAACCAAAGAGCTCCTTGGAATTGATAATAGTAATGAAAAAAATATTTTCAAGACAAGGACTTTATGCTGCCAGCATCTAAACAAACCACTTCAAGGCTTTTGAAATCCCTCAGTACACACATGCACCCATAATTCTTATGGGCTGCATGCTGAGTTCAATCATGTTTTAAGGTCATCTCATCCTGTGCTTATTGTTTGTTAAATACAGGTGCCAAACTGAGTAGGGAAATTATCACAGACCACTGAATGTAGAATGATTCTGGGAGGAGAGAGAGTAAGCTTAGTCCTAAGACTAAAATATATGTAATTAATTGGTGTGTTTATTGGAGAAATAACAGGGAACATAAAATTAATCATCATATGGGGGCTACCAAGGAAAAGAAAAAAGCTTAACATTGTCAGGAAACTGAATAGTTCCTACCCCAGGGGCTCAAATCACTTGGCTGTACAAATCTGGGAGAGCTGGCAATGCTCCATCAGACACACAGGAGGTAAAGCAAGAAATAACATCCAAAAGCCAGACCAAAAGTTCAATGCAATCTCTGTCCATAATATCATGTGGATCCTTTTTTTAGGAGGATTAAAATCCTCCTATTTTTGCTGGTCTCAGTAATTTTCTTTCGATAACACACTGGTATTACCTAGTGTAGGGGACATAACTCAAGTGACTTAATTTTTGGCAGTTATAAGGGCTGTAACAGAAAGTATTACTTTTATTTCACATCATTAGGTCAAATTAAGTTTATCAGCTGGAATTCATGCTGGTGACCAGGGGATGTGAAGAGCCTCTTCGTACTCTTTCTTGGGTTATAAAGGAAAAAAAAAAATCCTCTTTTTTCATAAGACTGGTGCATGTGGCAGGGGCAATACTTAGACTTTTCCATGACATTTTTATTGACTGGTCCATGGTATACGGGGGCTATGAAGCAAAACTAAGTGAGCCTCTTGTTTACATTTTTCCCTCCTTTGTCAGGTTATTGCTCCCTTCTGCACCTAACTTTGTTTTCATGTTTTCTCTTTCAAGTAGTCCCTTATGAATCCTCTTTCTCCTCACAAATCTTCCATGGACTGCCTTGTTTTTCCCATGTCTGTAATAATCATACCTATAGGATGTTTTGCTGGTAAAGACGCAGTTGCATGGGGTAAAGACGTGTAATTAAGAGGTCAGAGCTTGCACCCTGAAATAAATGGCTCTCTGGTAAATTACTTGGCTCTCACTGATTGTTGAGAACTGATAGTACTGAACTAAGGAACCACTGGTAGCAATTTACCTCTCTGAAACACTCTCGAAATGTGGATGGTGATAAAATAGTACGAAGACTTGTGGGAGCCAGTGACAAGGAAAACAAACAGAATATAGCCTAATTTTTATGACAACAGATAACTCTTATTTATAATATCTTACTATTAACTCAGAGATGACTAATTGATATTCCACATCACAGAAATTTGAGCAGTGAGTTCTGCACTTGAGGCAAAAGTGAACCATATGAGAGACAGCTTTTAAACAGAGTAGACAAAGAAAAGGATAATATAGAAAAGTGTGTTTCTCTTCTGAGGCTAAAGAGACAATTTATCAATTTGCAAGGGACTGCATGAGATCCAGATCAGTTCTTATTACGGGATGTAAGGGAAAATGTCAAAAGAGAGACTTCTGGAAAACCAGAATTAACTTTCAAGAAAGCATGGGGTTTTGACAGGGAAAGGCAATCACAAGGGCAGAACTGAGAGAAGAACAATGTTCTGACATTTGAGGTCACTGCAAAAGCCCAGAAAGGAGACATGGGGAAAAAGGGAAGTAAAGCTTAAAGTCTTGACTTCACAAAAACAACACAGAGCTGCCTGGATTGGGACAAGGAACAAAAAGCCACACTCTGGAAATCATCCAAACATTCTGCTGTGTTACCTTGACTTCCACAAATTTGCAAATACTGGCTGACCGTGAACAACTTGGGTAAGAGGACATCACCAGCACCATTTGTGAAAGGCAAACTTTCACAAGAGCAATGGGTAAGATTTCAGTAGAAGATAAATGAGCTCTTACCCAGAAAGTAAATGGAACATTTATTAGTTTTAAGCCGTACACAGGTGTACAAGCCAGTGTTCTGTCAGAGACAGTGATAGTTGCAAGGAAAGAAGAGCCCAGGTAAGACAAGTGGATGAAATTCAGGTTTGTAGTTGTGATCATATTGCCATTTAAAAGAGTGAGTGAAGTAAATGTACGAGGAAATAGCCTACTGCAAAGATACAATTTGTAATAATACCAGGGGCAAAAGTATCCTTTACTGGTTTTAAAATATATGAAGTTCTTCATCTTATGCAGTGGTGCTTCACCTCAGAAGAAAAGGTGACAAAGTTTGAAGAAGAGGTTTAGGATGCTTTCCCAGTGGAGAAGAAAGCATTGAGCAGAATACAAAATACACCTGAAAGTCAAACTGTTCACTGTCCAATGGAAAAGCAAAGGAAGGAGCTGGCTAAGATTATTACTGTAGGGAAAAAAAGAGAAAAAGGAGCAGAAGAAACAGAGCATGGCACTCATTTTCTGTGTAAACAACCCAAGAAATTCTCTAAGCAATATGATGAAGGAATCTTGTAAATTAAGTGTCTTGGTTAAATGTGGGATTTTTGACTGAAATATGCAAAGGTATTCTGCTGTCTCTATAAAGACCAAGAAAATTCTCCTCTGTTTTCCCTATTAGATCTCCTCTGCAGAGTATTGACAAACTCTGGGTTTGGCTGTAAAATTGCCTGAAATGATAAAAAAGGGGGAGTGAAAAAATTCTAATCCCAGTCTTCCTTCTTCTCTGCTTTGTCTTGTAAGAAACCTGTGAGAACTGAACATCTTTAACCTTTCTTCCTTTTCTATGATTTTGGTGCAACGTGCCAAGGCACACACTCTGCCAGGCTGTAACACTGAGCGCTTCTGTGGGAAATCAGACTCTTTCACTGTATCTTGACTGAACAGAAACACAGCATCAACAACAAAGTGAAAATAGAACATAAGCAGATCTCAGGTAGGTTTCTGTAGCCAGCCTATCCAAGTGATTGTGGCAAATATCTTTAGAGAAGGAAAGCACACATGGCATGTGAGCATGGCCTTTGGGAGATGCTGCTTCTCCAACAGATTTTCAGACTGTGTGTGAGGCCAAGTGTTTTGCAGTGAAGTACATAAAATGGAATTTGATGGGATTAGCAGAGTAGTTACTGCAGTTCAGCCAGATGAAAAGATCTCACTGAATGTTGTTTTATACATAATTGAGAATTTATCCTTGGATATATGATTGACTCCTTTTGCTGTCTACTTGCTGACCTCTTTATCTAATTTACTACATTTGCTAAATATATGACTAGGTGTAAACTCTCAAGAGTTTAATCACAAAGCCTAAATAACACAAAAGACAAGTCAGTATGCAATACTGCATTTCACATATTGGTGAACAAAACCAACATCTTCTCATTTTACAGGCATCTAATATTTTTTCTGCAGGTTTGCCAACATTATTTCTGCAATGTTTTTTTCTATGTTTTCTGGCTAAGTAATTTATAATAATTTAGTTCAGCTCTACAAAACTGATTTTTCTAAGTGTCATTAATGTGATAAAAATGAGGGATCCTATTATTTTCCCTCTTCTTTTTTGGCCAAATTACTTTTTGAACACAGGTAATTTTTTATCTATTTTTATCTGTAACAGTCTGTGCCAGGAAGATTCCCTGGGCATTACACGACAAACAATACATGTTTTGAATTTGAAACCTGCTAGTTTTCTTTGACATCCTCTAGCTCTTTTTTGGAAGAAAGAATGAATGGATCTTCCCTGTTCATCCTTACTTAGTTTCTGCTGGGTGAGCAGCATTACCCTGCCTTACCTGCTCAATGTTCCTTGAGTATAGATTAAAGTAGGTAGCAAGGGGAGTTATGTGTCATGCAGTGGTGCTTTCTTAAAATAATGTGTGGGAAGAAGGGAAATAGCCTGGAGTTTTCTGCTCCCACTAATTGCCTTTTTCACCAGCTCACTGCAACTTGTTCCACACCCTGCAGTTTGTGTTCATGCTGCCACAGAAGTGAGCTGACAATATTTCACTGTGAAAGGCCTTCCGTTGTGTGGTGAAGCTCTATTATTTGTCCTGCCTTTTTGGAAGATAAAAACTCCTAAGTAGCTTACTTTATTTTTATTCTGCAGCTGTGATAGCCTTAGCTGTCTTTCAAGCCCGCTAATCAGTTTCCCAATCCAGAAGCAGGGCACAGATGTAGAGAATTTTCTGTCCTGAACGCACAGATTCCCCGACCTCAACAACCAAATTAAAGCCACCAGTTCCAAATTAGAAATTCAGATAAGCCTTCATAAGTTTGCCTCTCTGATTATGGTCCTTTTATCTGAAAAGTCTGAAGCTCTGTTGCTCCTTTCTTTCTCTATGTACCTCTGCAGTCAGGTAACTTGCTCTTACACTTCTTTCCCAGACTCAACCTGTCCCGGTAATGATCCAACAAGGGATGTGGAGTGAGATGATGTCTTTTCTGCCTCTATCTATAGGGGTAAAGCTTCAACAACTTGGCAAAGAACAGGGGAGATCACATCACGACCAGCCTTATCCTTGAGTTGAGACTTCTGTTTTTCCTATGTAACTATTTAAATTAAAACATTTTTTAAGAAAAGGGGATTGAAGCGTTCTAATTTAGCCTTTTAGGTTCTTAGAGAGTCTTTAATTAGGAAGTGTATAAAAGATAGGGAAAAAATATAATGTTATAGTTCGCCTGACTTGTTTTAGGATGGATGTCTACTCAAGACCCACACTTTCCTGGAGAACCTTCTTCTGGCCTCCTCCCAAGTCATGGTGAGTCCCATGGTGAAACCAGAGTAGATCCTTCACTTTGTTCCAAATAGGTTTGCAAGCTGATGTGAGGTATCTTGGTCATTCGTTAAATAGGGGGCAAAACTTCAACTCTCAACTAGATTTTTTACTTCCCCACTTTGTGATAGTACCTTTCAGAATTAACAAATCTAACTGCTGAATTCTATGGCTTTTTTTTTTTAATTCTAGTGTGATGTAATCCTTCTCTCCCAGTGTGCAGAATACAAGCATTTAGCACTAATCTCACTTTTTATTATTGTTCTTTTAGTTTGTAGCCAAGTTTTTAAAAGTGATAGGTAGCAATATGACACATTGCTTTATAATGCATGATAAATTCCTTGTTAATTGCCAGCTTCCAAATGTTACCCTTCATCTTTACTTTTTCCTCATCCTGTCCATGTGACCAATATATATCAAGGGAAGCATGAGGGATTTGAGGTGGGAATGGAAGAATAAGTTATTCTTTCTTCAGTAAACTGAGTCTGTGCTTGTTACTCTTGCTCCTCCCACAGAGCTGAAGGAAGAACTAGACACTCAAACGGACTTGGCCTTGGAGGAAAATTTTGCAGTGAGGAAAAAGAATTGTAATACGGAAAAGGCTGTAATTTGTGAGCCTACATTTAAAAAAAACCGGCCAAATAAGGAGTATTGATAGAAATTTTGGTTGAAGCCAGCAGGGTTAAACTTCGTGTAAACATTAGGCAGCTGTCCAGAGCTAGTTAAATTTCCCAAGAGTGATGCCCAGTGAGAAGGCGTTAAAACTGTCTTACTCAGAAATACTAAAGTTTTCAAAAAAATTTTACTAGAGCTATTGATTGTTCGGCTTCCTGATTTTTATTGCAGTAATGTCCCAAAAGCTCCATTTTGACCAAAATGAATCAGTTGTTTTCTTTCTTTTAATTACTTCTCTGATGTTACTTGTGGGCAGAGGTTCTTTGTTGTTGAGCACTAGCAAGTGCTGTAATCACATACTGCCGAGTCAACATCTTTCCATAAACAAATTACCTAAGTTTTTACACAGCTTCCATTACCAAAAGATCTGTGCCCTGAGTTAATCACTCATTATGCTCAGTGCTGTTTAGCACTGCTGACTGGCATCTCTGGATTCCACTGAACATTATTAAACACTGGCAGCATAAGAGTGATGAGAAAGTACAAGCAGCAAAAGGTTTGTCGGCAGCCAGCACAGGTAAGATGTTCAGAGACTAATGCTAACACCCTTGTTCAGTGGTAGTTAAAATCTATGGATGCTTGTACATAAATGACCCCAGAGAAGGAAGGCAAAGTGAGGACAATCGAGTAGATCACGTGCTTTTTAATATAGAAATATTCTTTCTTCAGATTTTTTTACCTCCTTTGGTGTCATGGAAGTGACAAATAACACTCACTGCTGCCAGTGATTACAGTTTTATAGTGGGATTGCTGCTTCTGTTACACAAGGCACAAGGTTGGAGACAGACCTGTAGTTCCCTTGTAGATTCTTATGCTAAAACTGTAGGGGGAAACTGGGGGTGGAGTGCCGGTCAAAGGATTGTAGTAGGTTCAGGATCAGTTTTGCAATTTTGTACTTTGAGAAAAACTCAAGGTGCTCTTATGTTACAGGCCTGTACAGCGAGGCATTTGTGGCTGGCTCTTTGACTGGTAATCATAAAAGCATTTCAGTTGGAAAAGACCCTTAAGACCACAAAGCCCAGCTGTTAAGCCAGCACTGCCAAGTTCACCACTAAACCTTGCCCCAAAGCACCACGACTACCCGTCTTCTGAATACCTCTGGGGATGGTGACTCAACCACTTCCCTGGGCAGCCTGTTTGAATGCTTGACTTCTTCCAGTATCCATTCTAAACCTTGCGGCACAACTTGAGGCAGGTCTTTCCTCTTGTCCTATTACTTCTTACCTGAGCAAAGAGACCAACCCCCACCTGGCTACACCCTCCATTCAGGCAGTTGTAGAGAGGGATAAGGTCCCCCCTCAGCCTCCTTTTCTCCAGGCTAAACACCCCCAGCTCCCTCAGCCCCTCCTCACAGGACTTGTGCTCCAGACTCTTCCCCAGCTCGGTTACCTTTCTCAGGACACGCTTCAGCACCTCAATGTCTTTCTTGTAGAGAGGGGCCCAGAGCTGGACACAGGATTCAAGATGTGGCCTCACCATGCTTTTCCCCAGCCCTGCTGGCCACCTTCTGACACAGGCCAGGATGCCATTGGCCTTCTTGCCCACCTGGGCACATGCTGGCTCATGGTCAGCCACTGTCAACCAGGACTCCCAGGTCCTTTTCCATTGGGCTGTTTTCCATTCTTTCTGAAACCTGTAGAATTGCATGGGGGTGCTGTGACCCAAGTGGTGGACCCAATACTTAAGCTTTGTGAACCTCATACCTCAGTTCGTGTATCCATCCTGTCTAAATCCCTTTGAGGAGCCTTCCTACCCTCAGGCAGATCAAAAATCCTACCCAACTTGATGTTGGCTGCAAAATGACTGAGGATGCAGTCAATCTCCTCATCCAGATCACTGCTAAGGTATTAAACAGTATATTCCAGGAGACTTGAAAATGAAACAGTATATCAGAAGACTTGAAAATTACTGATAAAAATAAAAAAGACTGGAAACATTGTTGAGATAGTTCATTCAAGTAGAAGTTCTTACATTCTGACAAAAGGAAGGGGACCTCTATGCCGGTGATTGAAACAGACTTCGCCGGGTGGAGATCTGAATCTGGTTCTGGATCTGGTTCCTGGATCTGAATCTGGTTCCTGGATCTGAATCCGAATCTGGTTCCTGGATCTGAATCTGGTTCCTGGATCTGAATCGTTTATTCAAAGGAACGAGCTGGTTTTATACACTTCTTTAAGACACAGTATTTCCTTACATGGCAATTCTCACTATGTGACCTATCCCATGTTGCCACGTCAGCACCGCACCTTCTAAATGTCCCTCTATGGGGTGATCATGCACTGTTCACCCGTCTGTCAGCTTCCGGCAGGCTTCTGTCTGTAGGGGCCTGCCGCGTGACACCTCCTCCCCCCAGGGTCTGCGCTGCCATGTGCTCCTTTGTGCTGCCATGTGCTTCTTATCTTTCCCCATACCTCTAGATCCCAAAGAATGCTAGACAACAAATGACTGATTTGGCTCTGCATAGCTACTTGTGTCAGCATCTGAGCTGCAGCGTAGGAGAAGGCAGAGTAAGTTCTAAAAAAAGTGCAAGTATAGTCAGGGATAAGGAAAAAACAACAATTAATGAAATCCTCTACTAAAATCCTTTTCTCTTTTCAAACATCCAATATCCTCTGCAAGCAGCTCTGCAGCGACTCCCCTCTCCGAGAACATCATATGTCTCTTGTCTTTTTACAAGCTCTGTTTTGTGCTGTATTTTACTTAACTAGCCGGGAAGATTAGGAAGTGCAAAAAAAATAATCAAAACCTGCACTTGTTAAAAAATCGAGGCATTTTTGTCTTCTGTTTCTGTAAGAATAAGAAATAGCCTAAAGACTTTGAATTATCTAGGTTTCTTAAAGTCAAGAAGTTATTCATGTTTTCCTCTAACTCTTGGTGTGGAGGGCATTCCTGGGAGAAGGAGGGTTATATGTCTCTATTGCAGCTGGTACTACTGGCGGTTTGGTATGAGTTTGAGCGGCTCTAATCTGTGCTGGGCTTAAAAATATTCCTTAGCTGCCTTTATAATAAAAAACTAGAGAGAAGAAAGAAAAATAAGAAAAGCTCTTAAGTTCATCTTACCTCCTTTCCACAGAGTCATAATAAGCACCAAGCAGATGAAAGTGCAATGCATGAACATGAATACCAGTATTTACATGGTTTTCAGCCTCCTTGCATGAGACGTGACATCCTACTCAAGTTCTCAGAGTTTGGATTCAGGAACAAAACAGTGCTTGTACTGTGATAAGACAGTGGTTTTCCATGGCAGAGAAAAGGCTCTTCTCTGGGGAGATTTTATCACTCATGCAAGTGGCTAACACTTCTGAAGAGAACTGGAAAAGTGTTTTCTTGGGCAGTGGCAGTACCGAGGTCTGGTTCTCAGTGGTTTGGAGTCCCGAGGTAGCATTCTTGTGTCACAGTTAATAAAAATAAGACTGCAGACGGAAACTTTTCTCATGTTGGGACGCTCAGCAGTTCTCTAGCCTCTGTAAATACCCTGAGGCTTAGTATGAATTGAGGTCACAGTGTAACTCAGTTCAGGCAAGGGATGGCCTTTCATCTCTACCTAGCTACCTGTTTCCAGTGATTTTGCAGAAAATTTGACATCCAGAATATTGAGACCTACTTCAAAGACCTTTACGCTCTCTTCAATGTTGCTGAAATTGGCTTAAGAGTTACTTAGTTGGATGAGAGAGGCAGATAAAAATACACACATACAACTGAGATTGGTCAAACTAGGCTAAAAGCAAACACCAGTCGTAGCTGGGTTTTTTTGTGTGTGTGGGCCAATGTGTATTTAGATTTTTGTGATGTCTTAAATTACAAAACACAACTTTCTAAGGTACCTTAGAGTTATTCTGTTTTGAAAAAGGACTCTACAAAGAGCTTCATGGAATACCTGTGTTTTTACACTCCACTGGTTATCAAAGCAATGTGAAAATATTAAAGCCTTCGGCAATAATAAAGATTATCTATTATCTGAATAGATAAGTCCTGCAGAAAAACCTCAGAAGGTCAAGGTTGCACTTGCACTCATGCAAGATTGAATAATTAACTTTTCTTACTGTAGACAGTAGTGTACATGGCTTGGCACACCTACATTCAGTCACATAAAAATTAGAGACTAAATAGTCATCCAGTACTTGTATTTTCTCTCCTTTTAAATTCTTTCCTTCATTTAATGAGTAGGAATATTTCTTCTTCCACCGTGCTCTCCCCCTTCTCCTCAGCCCTTTTAAATACTTTCTGCTGTTTTGCAAATAGTGGGTAGTTTGTACATCACAAGCCAAGATCTTCTGGTTTACAGGTCAGCCTGTTTACCTTAGATTGTGTTTGTTTGTTTAGCATTGACAGGAATAATCGTGAAAACTCATTCTGTTAAAGATGGTTTCCAGTACTTGCTGGAACCAGTTCTGTGCTGTAAGAGGTTTTCCTGATATGTTGAGAGCATAATTGAAAATCAGGAGGCAAAAGGACAATGTGGTTAACACATTAGTTTAAAGATCATTCTTAATAGGCTTGTATCTACAAACATTAAAGAAACCATCATTTCTAAAGACTTGGGCTTTAGCAATTAAAGAAGAAAACAATATGTAGTAATCTCAAATGAGTTGATATTCCAAATCACTCCCATAAAGATGCACTAAGAAAACTATTCTCAGGTGTCCTCATTTGTATAAACATTCTCAGTTTTACTGAGAATTATTAAACTCTGAAGACTATTTGGAGTTTTGTCTTTCTGTTTTAAAAAACAAAACAAAATCAATCAACCAAAACTAACCCTACTCTTATTCCTCTGATTGTTCATCTTTTAATTGTAGCTACTTTCAGCAATCAGAAATTGGAAACAAATTTTGCTTTCAGGTTAGATCTAGTACCAAGCAGAAAATTTATGTAACTTATTTTGGATGCCTTCTGGTAAAAGACTGGTCTAAAGAGCCTTTGAGTGACTTAGGCAGTCAGGTAAAATACCAATGACCTATCTTGAGAAGACTGGTAGAGGAGAAGTTTGCCAAATCATTGTTCACTGTGGCCCCTCCATGGGCTCTTGTGGCACTTTGTATTGAACCCTGGGTATTTTGGCTATTGAGGTTGCAAAAATTAGGATTTTAAAGGCATAAAATCTACAAAATAGGCAAGTATCTCAAGTCCATTATAAAAGCCACAAAACCAAACATGTCCTTGGGTGAAAATCTAAAGGGAAAGGATGTTCTTGTTAACTGATATCCAGTCAAAGTAGCTGAGGTAAGGCTCATCTTGCAGTCAGAAAAAATCCTTACACCTTTTTGTACCTGTCTCTTTCACTGTACTCTATGCTAGCTGTGTTTGCAAAATCTTATCCAAAAGGTATGTCTTGCCTTTCAGGGAATACCATTTGTAGTACTAGTGGGAGTTGATTAATGCTCCCTGCTAATCTAACTGTTCCTGTTAACATGGGGTAAGGTAATAGGTTTCCTGAGAGAAAAATTGTTGTCAGCAACCTGTCATAGTTTCATTCTGGTGATGACAAACCCCAAACAACTTGAGAGGTGCTTTTCCAGAGCTTCCCCGATCCATATTGGTTATTTCTGCTGCTACAGGTTCATCTATGATAAAGAAAAGCAGGATTTGTGCTGGAAATATTCTTAAGGAGAAAACTTCTGTAACATGGGATAGAATAAAACACTTTGGAAGATCCAGTTCAGGTCATACTGTTATTGATGACCTGGGAGCTATTAAAATTCGGTTAAACTGCAGCCAGAGATAAGTCGGTTTGTGCAGGTAGTGGGTCTCCCTGGAGCTCACGAATCTCTCCACCAGCTTGGAGAATTACAGGCAACAGCAGCCAGCACCCTTTTTGAGCAGTGGATTTATTATTTCCCGTGCCAGTCTTGCTTTGTGGGATTTCTTATAGGTGAGATCCACAGCCTTACACCCTGTATCTGCCCTGCTTTCCCACACCTCCTTAGTTTCATCTGGATGCTCCATAGGTCCCTCCTGTAAGGGGAAATAGGAACTGGAGTAAGATTATTGTGAGCCACAGAAGCACGGGGTTGGAATCGCCGTTTATTCTCCTGTATTTGTGTAGCAGTATCATGCTTACCATGGTTCTCTGCATGCAACTCTCCATTTCTCTAGAGACCATGAGTGAGCTCATGTATCTGTGGCTCAGGTATAGCTGTCTGTAGGTAAAGTATTTTGTTCTGAAGAGAGTTTTTGTCTGCTGTCAGAGCAAATGATGTTGATGGCTGTGATCAGAAAACCCTCTGGGAGGCAAAGAAAATTTTCTTCTGTGTACAAGAAGACTGTATTGTAGTCAAGAGTGTCAGGTGCTTCTGCACAGTGCTAAGCAAGACAGCCCAGGCTTTTTCTTAAACTGTGAAGAGAATAGCTTTGCAGAAAGTATTGAAAGGTGTCGACTTTCTAATAATCATCACTGTGCCTCGGAATTGGAGATGTGCAAATCCACCAGCTCTAGACTTCCTTGCTTCTGCTCCCAGCAGCACATTTGTGTTGTGAGGTAATAGGTTTTTATGAATCCTTGGACAAAGAACAGGTGTCATATTCACACAGATTCTCTTGGGTTTATTAAATAAATTTTTGGAAAATTTCACTTGCAGAGTCCAGTCCTCTCTTCCAATAAGCCAGGGACTATTTAGGAAAAGGATGGTTATGGTATGTGCTCAGATATTTCAGCTGAAGATACATGACTTATGTATGAAGTTTGGTGGGAGCAAAACAGGGAATACAACTAGGAGTCAAATGTTTCTACGTAGTTTAATGCTATGCAAATTAATTCAATATTCATCATTATCCACAGAGCATCTCCAAAGGTTTTTAAAGCAATGTCATGGCAAATCTATTCAGCTTTTAAGAAGAGACCATGCCCACAGCTGAGCTAATTTATATTAATACCTGGCATAATAGGAGTTATTTCACAAGATCTTTAGGCGTTATGTCTACAATTAGTTAAAGAGTACATACTTTATTACCTTATCTCATTTACTAAGGGTTTTTTCTCATCTATTTGCAAATTTTACAGGCTTACAAAGCTTCAAGGTCTATTTCCAAAATAGCACATCTGCTAAACTGTGCCCCTACAAAAGATTAATTATTTTAAGGGGTTTTTACCATAAAAAACAAGAAAACTTCAATACTGATAGGTTGGGGATTTTTCGCCTTAAATTTGCATATGTAAATTTCCCTAGGTAACAAAAATGTATTCCCGTTTTAAATTCTCAGTGCTAATGCTAACAGTAGATATATTCACTACAGTGTGATTGTACTAGATAGGCTTAATATCTAAAAAAACCACTTGGGTGTATTATGCAATTTCATAAATACAAATTACTTGTGATAGAATTTGTCAATGAATTATAGAGTAGAAATAGCTCCAGTATTGGGACTGTATTGCATTTCTTGCCCTTGTACACTCCAGATGTCACCATGCTGCAAGTCAGAACCTCTAAGTACTTATTTGCTTAATAACAGAGAATACTAAAACATGAAAGTGCATAAGAATGGTTGTCCTACCTGCCTCATTTGGCATCAACCATGGGATGTCTGCATGAGTTATAGTTATACCTCATCTCACAAACCTGCAGAGTTAGGAGACTTCAGGAGCTGTACATTGTTTGCCTTCAAGGTGTCTTTGCACAACTAGAACAATGGAAAAGATGTGTTCAGCTGCATTTATAGAACTGTTCAAATGTTAGAGTGTACTGAGTTTGTATGGCCTGGGTTTTGGCAGCAGGGGACTACAGGGGTGGCTTCTGTGAGAAGTTGCCAGAAGCTTCCTCTATGTTCAGCAAAGCCAGTCCCTGATGGCTCTGAGGACGTGCTGCTGGCCAAGGCTGGGCCAACTAGAAGTGGTTGTAACACCTCTGTGATAAGATTGCAGAGGAAGAAAAAAAAAGTTATTGCGCAGAAGTAATTGTGACCAGGGAAGAGCAAAATGAGAATATGTGAGAGGAACAACTCTGCAGACCCCAAGGTCGGTGCAGAAGGAGGGACAGGAGGTGCTCCAGGCACCAGAGCTGGGATTCCCCTGCAGGTTGTGGTGCAGATCACGGCGAAGCAGCTGTGCCCCTGCAGCCCATGGAGATCCCCGGGGATGCAGAGATCCACCTGCAGCCCATGGAGGAGACCCAGGCCAGAGCAGGTGCATGCCTGAGAGAGGGCTGTGATCCTGTGGGAGGCCCAGGCTGGAACGGGCTCCTGGCAGGGACCTGCAGACCTGTGGAGAGAGGAGTCCACGCTGGATCAGGTTTCCTGGTAGGACTTGTGAACCTGTGGGGGACCCAACCTGGAGCAGGCTGTGCCTGGAGGATTGCACTCCAGGGAAGAGTGACCCACACTGCAGCAGTGTGGGGAGGACTGCTGCCCATGGGATGTAATCCTGTTGGAGAGGTTCATGGAGAACGGTCTCCCGTGGGAGAGACCCCACTTTAGAGCAGGGGAAGGACTCCTCTCCCTGAGCAGCAGGAGAAGCCACAGGTGATGAACTGACCATAACCCCCATTCCCTTCTCACTGAGTCATTGGGGGTAGGAAGGAGGGTGGAGGAAAGGTGTTTTTAAGGTCTGGTTTTGCTTCTCATTATCCTGCTCTGATTTTGTTATTAATAAAGTCAGTTAATTTCTCTAATTTAAGTCTGCCCACAATGGTATTTGGTGAGTGATGTCTCCCGGTCCTTATCTCAATTCATGATCCCTTTGTTACATTTTCTCTCCCCTGTCCATTTGCAGAGGGGAGTGACACAAAGGCTTTGGTGGGTACCTGGCATTCAGCCAGGGTCAACCCAATACAGCAATTTCCCAATATCCTTAAACATCAAATTCTGGAACAGTTCATTCAAATATCGATGAGATGAGATGCTGGGCTTCATTTCATCCTCCAGGAAATGGCACAGCAGAGTAGTCTGTAGGAAGTGGGCCACAGAGTAATGAAGCACTGAGCAAGGAAAAACTGTGCATACAGATAATGAACTGTGCAAAACTAAATACTAGGGGATGGGGTTTTTTTTAGAAGAAGCTATAATCTTTATTTTTCATGATAAAATAAGTTACTGACCTCTGGCTAGATGGTTTACAAATTATAGTAATAACAAATAGTTTGCTATTTGAAGTGGGTGACTATTGATTTTATTTAGCTGTTGTAGAAAGAACATCTGGTGAATATACTCTTACCGACAATAAATGATGCTCGTATCAAACCTTATCGGAAGTGATTGCATTCCAGCAATTAAATTAGATTTCCCTGAAGCAGGATAATTGAACTACCATGCAGTGTTTTGCCAAGATTTATCCTCTTCTGTAAATCTACTTGTGTCAGCTCTTGTGTAGCCATTCAGATAATTCTAAAAGATTTGGGAATCTCCAAAGATATAAGTTTGTGTATATTTGTAGCTTAACCCCAATAGATATGCTGGTGATACCTGTAAATTCTTTATAATAATTCCATTTTTATGCACATTTTGCTTAACTATTTGAGGGTGGGTTTTATTTTGTTTGCTTTTTTTTTTTTTACCTTGGATTGTTCTAGGCACTGAAGCACATGTATTTTACACTTTTCTGAATTGTTTGAGATGTTTTCACATAGAGATCCTGGATATTTAGTTCAACATTACGATTTCCAAGTGCTAAGTTCCTGTTGCGGATGTAGAGTGTCTGTTTTTCCAGCTGCCTCCTCTAAAGTTTTTGTATCTGTCAACAAGAATACTATTGCTTCTCTATCCTAAGCATCCTTGCCAAGGGAAGGGGAGAACTGTTAAATGTATTGACAGATTTTCAAATGTCTCGATGAGGAATACAAAAGTAAGAATCTTTGTAGAAACCAGGGCTGCTTATCTATCTGTTTGTGGGGTCAGGAGAATGGGGTACCCGAGCTGCAGGTTTTAGCAAGAGTCTTTAGATACAGCTTATCTGAGACAGTAATTTGTGCTTCAGACTTCTGTTTTATACTCCAAAATATTAAATTAAATGTGCTATATCTAAGAGCCAGTTTTTTTATTTGAGGTGCCTAAATTAGAAGAATCATTATATTTGGACAAAATACAAGGTACTCAGCAGCATTGCCCTTTGCAGGGACAGTGCTGCTTGTGGTTAGTGATGGCGAACATCTCATGGCTGGGACAGCCTCTGTAGCGTGATACACGCAGTCATCAAGCAGGCAGTCACCTAGGACCACCCTTGCAGGTTTTGGGTTTGACCCCAGCCACATGCAGAGCCTCTGAGTGCAGCAAAAATGCATATTGAATTCACTTCACTAAGTTAACCTTAAGAAGAATATTAGAAGAGTTAAGAACGAAATAGTGCATGCAAAGGTGAACAGTTCAGAGAACAATCCCTTCTTGAGAAACAGCTTCTAAATAGCAGGCAGAGAACGAAGCACATAAATTACCTATGCGCCAAACTACCTGAAAATCATTTGGATACTCACTGAAGCAAAGTATTGTATCCAATGGTTCACTGCTAGGGCAGATCCATCTGCTTTCATTTCTCTTTATTTCTATCCCCTGTAAGAAAATCAACGTAATTCTGCTACCTTAGTCTACAGTCCATAAAATCAGAACTATCAAAATTCCTTCTGGCTTGAACAGAGGTCTGAACACTTTTTTATTAGAAAGTGCTTTATTTTTCATAGAATCATAGAATGGTTTATGTTGGAAAAGACCTTAAAGATCATCTAGTTTCCAATTCACTTGCCATGGGCAGGGACACCTTACACTAGACCAAGCCCCACCCAACCTGGACTTGAACAATTCCAGGGATGGGACATCTACAGCTTCTCTGGGCAACCTGTTACAGTGTCTCACCACTCTCATACTAAAGAGTTTCTTTCTAATATCTAGTCTAAACCTACTGCCTTTCAGTTTGAAGCCATTCTGTCTTGTCCTGTCACTACATGCCCTTGTAAAAAGTCCCACTCCAGCTCTCTTGTAAGTTCCCTTCGGGTACTGAAAGGGGCTCTAAGGTCTCCTCAGAGCCTTCTCTTCTCCAGCCTGAACAACGCCAGCTCTCTCAGCCTGTCTTCCTAGGAGAGCTGTTCCAGCCCTCTGACCATCTTTGTGGTCTCCTCTACACCCGCTCCAGCAGGTCCGTGACTTTCTTTTGTTGGGACCCCAGAGCTGGATGCATTTCTCCAGATGGGATTTCAAGAGCAGAGCAGAAGAATCCCCTCCCTTGCCCTGCTTCCCCTGCTTTGGATGCAGCCCAGGATATGTCTGGCTTTCTGGGCTGTGAGTGGACATTGCTGGCTCATGATGAGCTACTCATCCACCAGCACCCCCAAGTCCTTTTCCTAAGGGCTGCTCTCAATCACATTTTTCTGTGATTACTTCATAGGTAAGGAAGGTAGGAATGAGTAGCTTACACTTAGGTTACAACATCAATCATTGACTTGTCAAACTGAAACCAAAGGGTTATCAGATACCAGACTGTATATAGAATGCGCTTAACTGTGAGTTTATGGGATGTCTGCTGTTAGTGCTGGAACACTGTAAGATTTTTAATTCTGCCTGGGGCTTTAGTCTAAATACAGATTTGAAAACTGCTGTCCTTGTATAGCAAATACATGTCTGAGTTTTCCAGTGGTGATATGCAGACACCAAACAGAAATGGGAAACGTTTTGGGTTTGGGGACAAGAGTATCAGCAGATGAGAAAAGAAAAAAAGGACAGAACAAGCTACAATATATAGAGAAAATCACTGGTTCATTAGACTTTTTCTCGCACTATTGATTCAATGTATAATGTGTGATAAAATCAGCATCCTGTTTACTTTTGATAATTACTGATCACATTGGCCTTTTTGCAAGAACAAGGTGATATATAATGGATTTATGGGCATTATCTTGGGAATAGAGCTAAAATGAATTAACAAGAAGCCTCCTCAAAATTTTAAAATACAACCAAATGATAAAAAAATCACACCAAAATAGCTAAAATCCCTGAGCTCCCACTGAAAGGTAAGAACAGGAATTTATTGTTGGATCTCTTGTATAGCAGCTAAGAGTTTCAAGTTTCAAGTTGGTGTGTTCTCTTTCTATTACCATGTATTCCATGTGTTGTTGTAACTTTTGTCATCAGCTGTCTTCGGCCCAGTCTTTGAGCCATAAAGATATTTTAAAGTAACCTAAGTAATTGAAAATTATTTACAAAACATTGTACTCTCTATTAATCAAAAAAGGAAGTTTTACACAGAAGTAAAAGTACCCCATTAGCTAAATTCTGTTCCTTTGGAAGGCAATAGGAACTGTATCTCTGCTCTCAGCACGAGCAGGAAGAAAATGTCTTACAGTGAGTTTCTTAGATATGTAGATAGGTGCTGTGCTGTGGCAGATTGCTAAAGCCAGCCCTCATGATTTATCCAAGGCAATTTTATTCATGGGATTTAGGCTTCAAGCTGCAATAGACACAGCACATGAATCTGAAAATCCCTATCTGCATTGTTTGATGCCTAGATGCCTTTGAAAATATATTCTTGTAAGGCGAAGTGGAAAAAAATCCTGACTACAAGCAGAACAAAGCCCCGTTTTGATATGACCTACACAACCTTTTTGATGTGACAGTGTCATGGTGGTAAATTTTAATGTTTCCATATTTTTTTGGTTAGGATTGAGGCACAAGCACCTTAAAATCAGAATAATTCCAGGAACCTATTTTTCAGAATTCATTAAACTTCTGGTTTTAGTAAACAGTGAACTGTGAAATCCTGCACTTAAAAGTATCTTTTTTTCTGGAGTACATATTGTCAAGCTAAGGTCTGTGTAGTTATTTGAGGGTTAGAGATGCCAGATTTGGAAGAAAGGGGGCAATACTTATCAGGCAGGGAGCTTTTTATACAGTTGATAGCTGTCTGAACCACTGAGACACTGATAATGGTACAGGTGATCTCTGCTGGGATGGATTATTGAGCATCACGTAGCTAAGATGACTGGATTCTCATCACAAATGTAATTTGTCTCACAGCTATTGCCACGTTGTATGCAGTAGTGGAGTAGAGAGCATTACGCTTGTCTCTAATTCACTGAGAATCACAATAGATAAATTGGAGGTCAAAAAGGCCTTTTGGGAGAGCTCTCTCTGAAAAGGGTTATATAAATGTAAAGTAGTATTATTATTATTTATGAGCAGCTTGAGTCAAATGTCATGTTGGATGCATTTCATCAATCTGAGATTAGACTTGGGCCTGTAGCTCAGCAACTGCTCAGTGATACAAACAGATAGGGAGATGTTTTACCAGGCTAAACAGAATCTCAAATAAAATTGCAAGAACTTCCCTAAAACAGCCCTCCCATTTAGTGATACTTCTGAAGTTTGGCATTTGGAACAGCAGACGGGATGGCACAAAGCTTTTCCACCAGGGCAAGAAATGACATGCAGTCTCCAACCCATTGCAGAAGTGTTTAATTTAGATCCCATTAAGATTTTTGCTGCACAATAGAACTGTGGAAATAGATATCAATATTTTACTAAATGCACGGATTACAGCTGTATAGAAATGTTAGGAACACTGACAAACTCATTGCCAACATGTGTAGTATATTCTGTCCTTTCAGAAACCTTTACTATTCAGTGAACTCTTCTCTCCCAGGAAAAGGGAAGTGTCCGCTCATCCCCACCTTCTTCTCTCTGCTCACTATGATTGCATGTGTGAGTGCAAATATCCTAGGGAAAAAAAAAGCAGTTAAGCTTTCTCCCACTAAGACTAGGGAGACATACCTCTAGCCCATACATAGACAGACATAAATATACTTGATTTCTGAAATAAAATCTGTTACTCTTCCCCTTTTGCATTTTCTCTTCACTGGCTTTAATTAAGTTTACTCCAAAAACCTTGTGAGGTAACCTTGTTACATGAAAGAGAAAGATTACACACTATGGGGTGGTTCCTGCTAGCTTGACCATCATTTATAAAGCCAGGATTTAATATCCTTTAAGCTTTTCTGTTTGCAGACTCGTTTTATTTAAACTGCATTTATATAAACTGCTCAGCAGATTAGAGAAGCAGCACTACAGCCTTAATTTCAGTGTCACTTTCCAGCTGCTTCGGTCAGGCTTCATGCCTGGATTTAATGTATTTGTGCACTAAAATGAAAATACATCTCAATGATAAATCCTCTCCAAAGCAGAGTGAAATAGCAGTAAATAACATCTGTTGAAACCAAATGAAAATAAAAACCAAAAGCCCACAGGAAGACTAGATACAGTAGGGAGCTTGAAAGCAAACCAAATGTGAAGCTCAGGCTTAAAAAGAGTGATTAAAAACCTTAAAATTATCCTTAGATAGGGAATGGAGAATTTGACCTACCACTTGTGCAGGTTTGTCAGTTCCAGATACAGAGGGGATCAGTTCTTGAAAGACATGTTGCACTGTTGGGACTGATCCAGGCCTTCCGAATTCATCCCAGGGATCTGTAAGTTCATTACAGATATTCATGACAGTCACTGATTACTCCAGAAATAAAGTCATGCAATGATATGCTCTTGAAATTGAATCAACGGGAAGAGCAAAGAGCTCTCCTTTTCAGCCATCTCTTAAAAGAACAAATCCAGGTATCCCAGCTGTTCTGTTCCAGTCATATTTACAGGCCCAGAGCTAAGCACTTAAATATCTGCTCTCTCTCATATTTTTTTTTTTTCCCAGAGGCTCCGATACCCTTCCAGCTGAGATTAAAGACAAGCACAGTCTGAAATAAAATCAGCTATAAAATCAGATGTAAATCTTTTCATGCAGCTAGCTGTTGTCATCTGTATTTGAAAATCTTGGTTTAGTTCACGGTGTTACACACACAAGTTCTGTATAGGCTTGCATCTATGTTCTTATTCATCTAACACTTCCATTTTTTCACAGATAAATGCCAGACACTGCAGCTGTGGCAGTCCCACAGTGCTCAGTGGACTGTAGTGTATTTGCAATGGAACAAAAAAAATGGCATGGAAGGCCTTGGCCCTCCCAAGACATATTTTGATTTTTCTCTCTAATATATCAAACAGTGTAAGAGGAATGCAATAAGTTCCATAAGTATCCACTTGCATTTAAATAGAATTTTACTCTGGCTTTACCTTCAAATTATGAATTTGATTTCTCATATTTTGCCCGGGAAAATGAAATAGAGCCTTAAAGGCTGCCTTTTCCTGATGTACCATGGACATCTAACATTACTTCTACACTTAAAGTAGCATAAAAGTGACTTCCTTCTAGTTTACAGGGCTAGTTAAGTTTACAGGTATATTCCATAATTCTTGTTTCATTATGATTTATATGAAGACATAGAAGGACCCAACATTCTCAGAGTAAATTTGGATGGACAGATGCTGTGGCACGTTCCATGGGGTTGCATTAATTTGCAGTATGGGTTTTGCTTGTGTAAAAAAAATATAACGTAGTTTGTGGATGGAGAAACAGTGACAAGTAATAACTAAGTCAGACAAGGAGCTAATGCTTACCATCTTAGAAAAAGAATGTGTGCTTTAACACAATTTTGGGAAATTACCGAAATGTGAAGCAATTTATGTTACTTAAAGTCTGGAGAATATCCACTTCAAAGAAGATACCTCCTTAAAGTGAATAAGGCTTAATCCATAACAAAGGTAGTATACGGTGACTTTGAACATGTTGCAGAAACGTAGTGAACAGTAGTTTCAATCAAACTATGGAAAAATGTTTTCCCTAAAATAAGTGATTATCTGCAGAGTTTTGCTGTTTGATTTTTAGTTAACCTTTTTATTTTGTAATAAATAAAATTGTTCCTTCCTTGTTTACACATAGTTAGAGGTGAGAAGAAAAAAAATAATCAAAACTGCCTGCATTGACCTACCATGTCTGCTAAATCACAACTTAGTCCCTGGAAAAAAAAATCCTCAATTGCTCTTTACTCTATAATTTCTAGTTTTCAGCAGTTCTATAAGATGCAAGCAAAGTCATTTCCACCACATCCCCAGGAGACTATTCCACAGTCTAACACACCTCATTCTAGGATGCTGAGATATCTTTTTCACGATTGTATTTTAATCGATCTTTTAGAATAACAGGTACTATCTCAACTAAACTGAAAAGAATTGCAGAAGTCTCTAAGCAAAAGCCTGCTCAAAAAACAAAGCAAGTCCTTGACTGGAAATGTGTCATGTAGACATAGAGTATGCAGACAAGAGACAGGAGGAAAGTAATAATCTCTTCATAAATATCCTTCCTTGAGAGGAAAGAAATAGCCTAAGAGGAATTTGGTGTTATTTCCTTTGATATGCTGTTCCTGGTTTCCCCGTGTGCAGTATTAGCTGTCTGCAAAAGTCGTGTGACTCCCACTGGCACAGGAAAGGTATTTGTGGCAAACCCCTGCAGCCCTTCCATGCTTGTTCTGCGAGCCTCAAGCCTGCAGCCAGCACAGCAAGCTTGCACCTTGCTCTGACACAAGGAACTGGATCAGCATGGAGCCCATCAGACAGAAATGTTTATGGCTCACTATGGTCAAACCCCTTGGGAAGGAGTGTGATTGGTCTGGGATTAATTCTTCTCTATCTGTCCCCTTGCTTTGCTTTCTCCCCAAAGAACAATTCACATACGAACCACATAAAGGTGACAAACTACTGTTTTGGGGTGCAGTCACTGATGGAGAGGAAAAGGTAAAATGAAGTGCACAGTTAACAGGAAAAAATTTCTTCTAAAATCAGTAACTCTTCTTCTTTAATAGTCTGTCAGCCCAAACGAGTATAAGTATCACAAGCAAGGAACTTTTTAAAGGGATTATAAAACTGTTACTCCACAAAGAAACTACTCAAACACATAATTTCAGCAGTCACTCACAGAAACTATAGAAAATGTCCAAAGCCTGAGGGCAAACACAATCCCCAAATCCCAAAAGCTATGAAAATGCCTGTATGACAGTGGTGAAAACTCTTTCTGGATGACCAAGAACAGAAATTATTTTAGCAAGGGCTAAACAGATAGAGCAGCTGAGTAATACTAAAAGTGAATTCCCATTATTATTTATGGATGATATATGTTAACTTACAGGAATCACATTTTCTAATTTTGCTGAGGAAACTTAGTAATGAACCTCATGTTTCTGAAGTTTTGTCTTTGCTTAGAATTGCAAGAGCAAGAAAGCTGCAATTAAAATTACATTCTTGATACCACTTTCTGTTCAACAGCAAGTAGAAGAGAAACCTAAAGCCTGTCAGTCTTCTAAACTTCTCTAAATGGATTGAATAATGGCATTATACAATGGTATTATTGTATACTATAAACTGTATTATATAATCCCCTGGAATCTTCTGTTTCTGGTGCAGTCCTGACTGAGCATTTCTGTAATCTAAATGGTGAATCTGAAGACTGATCAAATCAAGCTGGGGATCAGAACGCAGAAGTCCAGAGAAATACAGATTCTAAGTAGCACCCTCCCATGCATTTAACTTGACCTGGTTTTAATTGAAAGTGTAAAATATTTTTCATGCCTTTTCTTTAAAGAAAATATTTCTGCTGTGATTGCAACCAGGTTCCATCTGCAGGTCTCATACTTTGCTGTAACAGGAAGTGCAGCTCTGATTGTCCCTGCCCTACTCTGGCCCCTGCTTCACCTTGCACTGTGGATGTGTTCATGCACCCAGAGCAGAGCCAGGCAGAAACAGGAATGTGTAAAGGAAAGAGGAGAGGGAGAAAGAAATAAAGACCTTAAAGGAATCTGTGCAGACTAACTTTAGGCTGGATCCTAGGGATTGTACCAGCGTGGAAACAAACCAATGTATTGCACATTTCTCAATGGAGGAAATTGCTCTTCATGTGTTTGATTGCTCTGATGTGTCTGTGGATTGAAGGGAAAAGCTGCGAGGTGACCAGCTGCCAGTACTGGAGTCTGTGTCATTTGCTGTCTATGTTCTGTCTCTCTGAAAAGAGAACAGATCAGACCTGAGTGACACAAGCTTGTATGTATTCATCTGACTTCCTTGTAACCCCTAGAGAGGGTTACAGAGAGATATAGAGGCATATATATCTCTCTTACTAGAGAGACGCAGGGCACAAATCTTTGTACGCTGCTCCCTGGTCCTTCAGAGATTTAAGCAGGAGATACCTGTTTAGTAGCAACTCATCCATACTGGTCTGTAAGCTGCCAAGGTTGATGAAACCCCCAGTGGACTGATTATCAGAGCTCTAAAAGGCCTGGAAATGATGAAGAAGCTGGCTTTTTCTCAGGCCAGTGGCACAGAATAACTTCTTACTATATGGGAGAGATGGGAGGCATCTTTCCAGCTGTGTAATGGAGCATGATGAAGGGATCTTGAGCTCAGCCTGAGAAAGCTGGTATCTGCATGCAGAGCAAAGCAGGGCAGAGATTGCTAGCTGGATGCAGGAGCATCACAGCTGGGTTAGCACGGCAACATGCCAAGAAGATTAGCTCAACTACTCAACAGAGCTTGCTGTATTTTCCAGTTTCAGGAGTTAATTTTCTCAGTATGAATTCTGGGACAGCTTGCCTTTTCCTCTGGACTCATTAGAAACTCTCCTTGATCAATGATCAGAGGACAGTATGTTTTTCTTTCTTCTAAAATTCATTAAATGGTTATATTTTATTTGAACATTCTTTCAGCTAACCAGGAAAGTCCATATAGGGAATGCTTCAGGAATCCTAAACTCCACCATGGCTCATGTAACATGAACTGGCTCCATGTATAATTGTTCTGCCTATCAGGCATTAATAATTCTTTTTACATCCTGATCAAAGAAAGTAAATACAACTAACAGCCATTGGTCTTCATGACAGTGGTACTGAGCACAATGTCTAACTGTCCTGACATGTTCTTTTATATAAGTCCAGGCCCCTGGAATGTGTCACAAAAAGCTAACAATAAACACTATAACACTATAAAATAGCAGTCTTCCCAATGAAATAAAAAGCTTTGCATTTATGACTTTTGGCATTCAAATATGATTAATTTTTTTGATTTTTTTTTTTAATTGAAATCTCCCTGAATTGCTCTACTGACATCTTCAAAGCAGGAAGCTGTGAAGTTCTACTGGCTGCAGTTCTCACTGGCAAGTAAGATGTGCACATGGCCATAACAGCTAAAGGAGAAAGATAAGGAACAGGGAACCTCCTTTTTGCACATTAAAGGAACATCTGGCTTGGGCCAGAGGAGAGATTGGTATCTTAGTGATTTGTATTTATGGCATATGTCTCCATTAAGGAAATAAGGATTTGTGCCTTTCAAACATTAGTTTGTACTGATAGTTTTTTTCCACAGAGTCCACAATCCAGTCTTTTTTTTCCGATTTTCCCAGGAACACATATTCTCTAATTCCTTGCCTTGAGAACTGAAGTGTTTTGAAACTCTTATTCTGAATTTTGTCTTACTGAAAAAATTAGTTTCCTGGAGAGAAAAAAAAAAATAAAGATGGGAAGAGTCACAAGATAAAAGCAAGAATTACACAGAAAAGCAGTCTTGATAAAAAATAACATAGGGTGGGTTGGGAAATGTGTAATAGCTTCACGGATTGTTGCTCTTACTGCAGAACAACTTTTTCTATAACACAGCTTAAAAGGCCATCTGCCTTGCCAGGGTCTCATCAAGGATTAATTGGTAAATTATGAAGAAAATCTTCCTTAAACTAAACTGTTGCCAGATGTGGCACAGGTTAAAGGGCTTCAGAGCCCCAAGTTTCCCTATTTTCAGCAGAAGCTGGCTGCCAAATGATTCCTCTTTCCCCTCTGTAATCCTATCATACATCCAGTACCCTTTCTGATTCCCTTCTCCAGTGTTTGCATTTTATATATGTCTGTCTATTTTTTTGTCTTCTCCATGACTACTTTGAAGAAATACAAGACCTTTGAAATGGGTTTGGTCATTTTATTCCAACATAGTATCCTTCTTAACCTCCTGTCCTTATCTACTGATTAGTGCTGTTGGGAACTATTAAACACTTGCAGCAGTCTGCCTCTGAGCTGGGTGCACTTCAGGACTGAGAGAAGTTGCACTCTAATATCTCTCTGGAAGTGAAAGTCACTGGGTAAAGAGAAAAAAAATAATGGGAAGCTATTCCGGTTTAGTGTCTCTTCACACCACTTCTTTTGTCATGTGAGAGGATGTGGTTTTGAACGACAGGATACACACGGCGGAGAATGAGAACAAAAAGAAGTGGGTCTGATACGTATTTATAACTCTAAAGATTATTTGATAATCATGATAAGAAATCATTGGGAGTGCTTATAATGATAACTCTTTAATATGAGAATTGATACTTTTAACAAACAGCAGAGGAAAGAACAAGAGAAGAAAAAGAGATGGAAACATAAAGCGTGTTTGTTGTTTTCCTAATTGCATTTATCTATTGTTAAAAGAACCAGTTTAACACCACAGGAGATGCCCCACTCAGCCAGACCTATGGTCCATCCTGCCCTGGCTCTACCTCCAATAGTGGCAATGCAGTGGGAATTTTGGGGAAGATCAGGACACTCGTCACTCTGTGCAGTCAGTCCCTGGCCTTGGTATTCCTCCAGCCTTCAGGACTGTTCTGTGTGTTAGAGGGTGCATCCCTGCCTAGGCCCTTTTATCCACCTGTTTCTGGATCTCTGGTCTATGGCTGTCTAAGCCTTCTCTGAACCTGCTCCCCCAGGTTTGACAGCAAGCATTCCCTGCCACATAAGGTAGTACTTTTCCATCTGTTTTAAGCCAGTCTCTCTCTTGCCTGAGTGTTCCCTATTCCCAGTATTGCAGGATCCACTACCTGAATTATTTAATCAGATTTAATTTTATTCCCCCGTTGTTATTTTTAATTCAGATTGAAGAGTTTCTGTCTTTTCAGTCTTCTCTCATAAAGCAGATTCTCTGACTCCTCCATTGTTTCAGTTGCCTTTCTTTGTACCTGAAAGAACATACTATCATCAAGAATCCACAATATATATTTGTGGTCTGTTTTGGTTTTTTGCACAAGCAAAAGAATATATTCAAACTTTGGATGTGTCTTCAGAAATTTTCTGACACAGTATCAGGCTATTGTTTTTGCTGCGCCTTGACTCTATTTGAAAGCTAAAGACAAAGTATTGGGTATCATCACATGTTTTCCAAGTCTGTTTTCTAGTACTACACCACTGAACAGTACCTGGAAAAAGTAGTTCACAAGTATTAGAAACATGTATCTACTTATTCTGTTTTTTACAAATGTCACTAAAACTTTGTGATCTGTGTTATCTATACTTCTCTTATATATCAAAGCATTTAAGAATTTTCATGCCTCCAGATGCAAATGGAAACTCTTTTTCTACTCATTCATATCACTTATAGATAAGGTCCTGAATGCATTCGACTTGCCTGCCATGACTAATATACCTTTAAGTACAAGCAGGGCCTGACAGCTCGCTTAAACGCATTTCTTCAGCATTCTCTCTGGCTCTTTTGAGTATGCCTGTATCCACTGTTTGATATTTTCCTACTCCTTCACATTACCATTACTTTTTTTCTGCATTAGCAGTTTCAGAAGCCAGTATAGGTATAGGCTCTTCCACCCACCCTATTTACAATTCCCATATATCTTTGTATACTTCCTTCCTGGGCAGATGGAGATATACCGACCTGCAAGTCACGGGGATCTATCTGCATTCTTTCTTCAGTCACTTAGAGGAAAACTGGGTTATTTCTTTAAATTTGTGTTTCTATCCAGAGACTTTTAAACTGCACATCAGGTTTTTGCCATCTCTCTGTGTTTTTCTGTTATTTGTTCCAATCTTAAAATATAATCTATATTAACTCTAACGTCTTTGTTGGCATCAAAAATTTATTCTCTCTTGTTTTGAAATACTTCAGGCACAAGGTATGAACCAAAATATATTTTGGGTAAACAGTGTCTTAGTAATGGCTGCTCAAAGTCCACAGACATCAATTATTTTTTTGTGGAAAAATAACCCGCCATTTGCCCTCTCCCCAGAGAAATGTGTCCAGAAAGAATTCCCTTTCAACAATCCAGTTTCATTACTTGGGCCTTGAGCAGTCCCTATGCAGTGTGTCTGTAATACTTGTGCGAGTCTTGGTGTGACTGAGACAATATTTTTAAATTGTTTTTCAGGAGAACTCTTTCTCTGCCCCCCCAGGTTTTTTGCTGGCAGAGACCTTCTGCAACATGGTGCAAGGAAAAGAGAACAAAATACAGACTCATTAAAATGCCTTGTGGATAATCCAGTCTGTCTGATGCAGTGTGACATACTGACCCACATAACAGTGACAATCTATCTCCTCTCTGAAGGGGCACACCCCTAAAAGTGCCTGGGCATGGAGAAAGGTATGTAGGAGGGCTGAGGTTCCAAATAAAAAAGAAACAAAATCCTGCACAAAATGTAGAAAGCTTCGATTTCTTTCTCTTCCCAAACATTCCTCAGGCAAAATTAATACTTTGGGTTTTTTTTCTTTTGGCAATTCTCTACCTGGCTGTTTTGTATCTCATAAACCTGGTCCCTGGCTGCTTTTACAGAGGCACTCAGAAAAATGTGGCCATTCTTGGTGTTGTAGATAATTGTTAAGCATTTGCTCCTTCACAGAGATAGTGTTATCAGCACAGGTAGTATTCTCGGGTGTTCTTCCAGCCTTTGGAAAATAGTTTTACTGTAATCTGTAGGCAATTTTCCCTCTAATGCCGTAGGCATGTGCTGCTCCTTTTGTGGCTGTTTACCAATTCTCTAACAGATTAATAGGAAAATAGTTCACTCGGTGACAATCTGAAACTTTAAAACACCCTCGAATGCCTCATTATGGACCAAATAAAATAGTTTGTTGTCTGTGAATGATTAGTCCCTTTCATATCTTCCTTGCTCCACTGCTTTCAAAACGCTCGTCTCAGGGTGCATTTATTTGCTTGTGCTGGCCTGTTTATAGCTACTGTATCCCTTCGGTGGGAGCTTACTGTATCTTCCTCATTTGCAGTAATCAGTGAATTTCCATGATCTATAATCATAATAAGTTAGTTGAGGCATGTTTTTAGGAAACTAATTTCAGTTTCTAGGGCTGGGCTGTCATCTCCACTTCTGTCATGTTATGTAAGATGAAGCAAAATAAATCACAATGCTGTACAAAGAAGTGTTTGAAAGAGCAGGGCTAAAGGGAGAAGGATTTTTTGGGTCACTTCTCTGAAGAACAAAGCTTCTCAGCTGTATTGCAGTGCATCTTTGTAATGATTTACCTGCTTTTCATTAAAAGGTTGAAGCACTGTGGTTCTCAGGCCTTTTCAGGCGTTCTAGGTTGCCATAAGTACCTTTAGGACCAGCACAGCTCACCGGAGTCACTTCAGTGCATTGCACAAGATGTAGACTGCACTGCTTCCCCAACAGTCAAAGAGACAAGGGGCAGGAGAAGGTGTGCCGCGACGTGTGTTCCCCTGCGTTGGTAAGGCAAGCCGCAGCCTTCCCGGAGAGCTCTGCGGGGCTATCTCGGGGAGAGCGGCTGTTCCCGCTTCCCGTAGCCCTTCCTGGGCAGCCCCGAACTCACGCTCTGGCTGGCTGTCAGCTCCACAACATGGTGGAGATAAAGGAGGTGAGAAGGCTCTCTGCATGGGGACCTCACAGGATCTTTATTCACATGATTCCAAAGGCAGAGAGGTACACAGGGTATTGAACCTGGGGTTTTATCTGGGGATGAGGGAGGCAGAGAGAGCACATGGACTAATGGTCTCAGGGCATAGGGGCAGTACATGGGCGGAGTTGGGGCACAGGGACCAATGGGGAGAATCTGAGGGCGTGGCCAGGACTAGAGGCGAGGAAGGGAGAACCATGTGGGAAGGGCAGGCATTTAGTAAGAATGGGAATGAGGAGATACAGCACCACGAAGGTGAGGTGTGAGTGGGTAACAGCTGAGGTGCAGTCAGGAGTTCACACTCCTTCAGATCCTTGCCTCTGTCAGAGGACTTGCATAGGAATGGCACCTGTAAAAGAACCATGGAGAGGGATTTCCTGATTGGTTTTTTGGTTTGGGTTGGGTTTTTCCCCCCTCAAATACAAGGTCTAAAGAGAAAATCTAAGGCCTTTCCACTGTGGGGAAGAAGGCTCTGCCTAGCTGAAACCCAACAGAATGAAAGGGTAGGAAGGGAAGTACCTGCAATAAAAACTGTGCTTAATTTTTGTCAGGGCATCAATATTAAATCATTTGCACTCAAAGCGATGAGGTGCTTTCTGGTAATAAGACAGACATAAGCAATATTCTTGGTGCCCCTTCTCCAGTATCAAGAACTGGTCTTTGGCACTGCAGGCTTGTTGCTGAAGGAGAAGCATAGGTGCTGCATCTAACCCTGAGGCAGTTTCCCAGCAGTTTTCAGTTCACGTATTGATCAATTCTGGTCCTATGACTGAGCGTACCCTTAGGTAGCATGGGTATAATTTTTTTTAGCTATTACTGAAAGAAGTAGGCAGACAATAGATCAAGTCAGCCAATTTTTTACTGATCTCCTAAATAATCCTTAGTTGAGTACAACAGGATGTGGCAGACAAATGTGTCTATGCACAGATACAGAAGAATCACAAATTTAAAATATTTCTGCAGCATATAATATAATTTATATTAACAAGAGTGACACAAATTTAGAATAATGGAAAAATTTTGACTCTTAAAGACCTCTGGAGGTCATTTAGTCCAGCCCCCAACTCAAACTGGGCTCAGCTGGAACAGGATCTTGGTTCAATACCTTGACCAAGTGAGTTTTGAGCATTCCAAATTTGGAGCTTCCCAAAGTTGTCTAGGCACCAGTCCTGGTGTTTGACCTCCCTTATGGTGGAAAACTAGAGCTTCACATGTCCCAATGTGTTCTTTTCACAACATGCCTCCAATAAAAGTCTGGCTCCATTTTCTGTACACTCTCCTGTTAAGCAGAAGACAGAAACTTGAAGACAGGCAAGAGAAAAGACTTGAAAAGAGGTGATAGTGAACCTAGAAATCACAAAGAGTAAAATTTTCAAACCAGCTAGCTGTATTTTCAGAATTACTGAGTGTTGGCAGAGAGCTTGGAAAGACATGGTATTAAGATGATCTTTCACATGAAGTATCTTGGTTTTCAGATGTGCTAGGGAAGTAAATATAAATCTGTGTTTTATGTCCATTTTCTGTTTATTTTGACTCAGAACAGATTTTGGAAGACTAAAGTCTCCGACTCAGGTTTTTTTGATATTTTCTCTAAATGAAGAATAGAGTGTCTGAACTCACTAAGCACTGGATGGTTTGGGATTTTGTAGAAATGAGCAAAAGAAGAAAAGACAACTTAAAAGTTGGATAACAAGTTCAACTGCACACCTGCACACTTAGAGAGCCAGTATCTCAGGGAACCTTCCAGCTTGATCACATCAGGAGAAGGCAGAGGTGGGCCTTCAGATGTGTCACTAAACTGTCACTTTCATTCAGCTTTCATGTCAAAGGAAATTAAATACTCCAGTAGGAATTTACAAAAGGTGCTTCAAGTTGTTTTTCTGCCCTGCACCTCTTCTACTTGCACATCCCTCAAAAATGAGGTTAGGAATTGCTAGCACCAGGCTCTCAGCAGCAGGAGCAGAGACTGTGCTAGGGCTCTGTGCTTTCTACAAGGTGGAAGCAAAACACCGCAGGGATGGGTAGTTGTGTGTTGTGCAGAGATAAACCCTGTGCTCAAATTGCCATTGCCAAGAAAGGTTTCACAGGATGAAACCAGTACTGCTGTGCAAGTGCTTTGATGGGAAAGAGCAACTTTTACTACATTTATAAGGAGAAAGACTCAATTACTTCATGTTCTTTAGATTAGGAAAACTCCTTTCTTCAAATTACCCTGGTTTGTGCTTTGGGGGTTTTTTTTCCCCAGAAATCAGAGGAAGAAGTTAATATAAAACCAAGGTGGTTGAGTTCTGACCTCCATTAAAAAGCTTGTTAACTTGATAGCAGTTCCTTGCTGGTGTTTTGATTGTCTTGGTCACACCCAAGTGATTTCTCTCGTACAGTTTTTGAGCTGTGCTTCAATTTGTTTTAATGCATGATCTCCAGGAAAAACCATTTCCTTTTGCTTTTATTGCTACTTCGTTCTGTGTTTGCTTCCTTGGATTTGTAAGCCAGTAAACATACTGACAAGCAACCTTTAGGAAATTTCTAAGGTCAGTTTAGAGACGGGTAATTTGTGATGCTGCTAACCCCAATGTAGTGTTAGCTCTTTCAAATAAGTCTAACTACACTTTAAGGTAAGGGTATTGATGCCATCAATCAGCACTGATAGTTCACCATCACAGAATCCAGCCCTTTGGCACTTCTCACATGTAATACAGCAGCATAATCAATGATTATAAATGCACCATTATGTGCAACATAGTATTTCTATCAGTTAGCTTGTAAGCTTTAAATACCTTGTAAGTGAAGTTAACAAGCTAAAGACCCAGTGCTGAGAGAGAATTAAGTGTCATTCAGTCCTTCTTCAGCCTCAATTAATATGAAAAAAGGGTGGTTTTTTTAAATCTTTGGCTCACAAATCACTGAGAGAAACACTTGAGTTTTTTTCCACTGCATTCTTGCTTGCTGAAAGTCTAAAGGTACCAATGGATTGCTTTTGGAAATCGAAAGGCAGATGAAAACGTGTGTGAATACCACCAGTGCCACCTAGTGCTGCTCGGCCGGGAGAGGTGTAGTGGTTCCACGTAAACTCAGCTGCTTTTCACAACAACGCAACCTCACCTCGTTTTCCATCCCAAACAGGGCAGGATGGGGTTGCTCCTGTATCATCCTGTTTGCCAAAGTCTTAAGAAATGAAGGTAAAGGCTCCTGAAAATCGGTAGGTTATCATATTGCACACTTCTGGGCTTGTTTTGCCAGTAGGTTAGCAGGTTGGCAAAGGCTTAAGCATCTGTCTGTATTTTCATGGAAACGCTTAGGGTTGGGATTGCCAGCGATTGCATATGTGAACAGCATCTGAGCAAGACTGGGACAGTGACTAGCTGGGTTCTAGCAGGAAAACTGACTGAATATAAAATAACAACTAAAATCCTTTCCTCTCTGCTGTGTTTTATATGCACTCACCCTAAAGCATTGTTTTATCTGCTACATCCTTGTGCTTTTTCTCTGAATAAATTTGACTCTCTTATACTGACTTTGCAGCCTTGGGCTTGGTCCTTCCCTTTTAATCGAGAAAATAAACAAACAGAATACTTACTGTCATGTTTAGAGAGAAGGTCATGCATGCACAGTAAATCAGAAAGAACAGAAGCTGAGAGCTTCACATATGAACTAGTGTTAAAGAATAACTGTCCCTGCCTATAAAAATTATTTAAATTCAGTAAAATACATGAGCACTGAGTTTAGGAGCTGTCAGGGTGTTGCTGTACTTTACTATTTCTTCTGTAGAAATACGTTCTTTTTGCACTGCCGTGTTCAGGCCTTAGTCACTGCTGGGATCTGCGTACTGCAGCAAGGGAGGAATGGGGCTACTGGAAGGACCTTACCTTGCTGTGACTCCTCTTGCCCTTGCAGTCATGCCATACTTCAGTGTTCCTTTCTGACTTCTCCCCTCATGCCTGCAAGGAGGTGTGTGAAGGTTTGTATCTGAAGCCCGTCCATTCCCCCTGCCCATGCTGGTGAGTGGTGTAGCAGAGTGGCAAAGCTTGGAACTAAGGAAGCTTAATGTTCTTCTCTGACAATGACTGCCCTATGTGATTTATCCAATCCATGGTGGCATATTTACACTGCAAGCAGTGTGTGCATACTGCTGAACACAAGGAGGAATCACTATTAGTGCCTTCAGATGAAATGAGCCACAGCATTACCCTGCAGTGAAGCAGGGCTTGGTATCCTGGATGCAAGACTCAGGGAGGCTCTCTAGCTTTGGACATTTGAAGTAGCGTTTCTGAGCAGCATCACACTAATCTCATAGGCAGGCCAATGCAGCTGATGCTAAGGCTATTACCTCTAATAAGGTTCTTCAGAAAAGCACGGAACTGTCTTTTAAAAAAGAAAGCTATTTGGTCGTGGCAACACAAAGCTCAAGACAGGCTAATTTGCCTGAAGCTCAGCACTTACCTGAAATTCAAATGAGACCTCTTCAGAATTCAGCTCTACTTGATTTAGCACGGACACTTTTAACTGCTCAGTCAGAGTTCCGACATCACCATGTTGCTGCCTTTTACTTCTTCTCTTCAAGAGTCTTCAAGTAAATACCTGGAAATATTGGGTTCAGTCTGACTTCTTGGACTAGGTGATCTTTGAAGGTCCTTTCCAACACAAATCATTCTATGATTCTTAGTTCAGTGATCACAGAATCACAGAATGGATAGGGTTGGAAGAGATAACATACAGGTTTGAAGCTGAAATGTAAAAGACTTCACCATGAATCCCTTCAGCCTCAGTTTCATGCATCTCTGAAGTCCCAGTCTGCAAAAAAGGAACACACCTACATTTAGAAATCTCTGAGATGGAGAAAAGGGTCATCTGGAAATCTTCCTTGATATCTTCCAGGTTCTGATCTAGAGCTCCAAACAGCTCAACCAGCTCATGATTAGCTATGTTGTGTCTTCAGTATCTTGTCAGTTTGTATGTGTCAACTTGTAAAAACTTGGACAACTTTTAAAGTACCACAAGTCTTAGGAGAAGTATCTGGAGGGAAGATCTGAGACTGTGTCGTCTAACCTGAAGCTCTAGTTGCCTGAAGAAAGTTTTTAGACTGACTGTGTCATCTAAATTATAGGTATGGGACTTCAAAAACTACCAGCCTGAAGAGCTAAGTAGTTTCTGAAGTACCTTTGAACATACAACTTCTAGCCGTCTCTGCCTCAGGTGCTGTATCCTGGGAGTGCTGTGAGGATAAATGTTAGATATCAGTGCTCAGATCCTACAGTAAAGAGGGATACATCTTTATTTGCCTCAATGTACTCATTTTATCAGGGCTTTGATAAGTCCCTTGTAGCCTAGAACAACCCTGTTTGGTGTGCGCAGGTCAGTGAAGCTCTCAGGGTTTGCAAAATGAGCGCAGTAAGTCTTTTTATCACACATGTCTCAGCACCCCTGAATGCAGGAGATCAATTGCTGCATAATCCATCACTTTTCCAGTTGTTCTGCCCAAGAGCAGCCTGCTTTTGTTTGAAAGGTCCTTACCTTGGATCTCCAGTGGTGCCTATGTGGAGCCAAGAGTTCATGGGAATTGTTTGCTAAACTATATTCAATCCTCTAAGGAAATTCTCGGGTGGTTTCTTGGGCAACAGCGCTTTCTCTGTCCAAACCGCTGTTGGTTTCTGTAGTGCTCTGCACAAGGAGACACCCCTATATGATGTTGCTGCTTGACAGCATGTGCCATATGCCTCTTCCCATCAGTTTCTGCGTGATTCCACAGCTGTCATCTCATCCTGTTTTCCAGTACTACCACCTTTGGGGTATGAAACTGCTTACATCTCTTTTTCTTTTGACTTTATCTAGTTCACACACTGCTGGCCTTCTTCTTAAGCCATGGCTCTGATTGTTAATGCCAGGTGTGTGCATGAATGGATCTCTCAGCACTACAATTTTTGATCCAGATTCAGTGTTGAATTTCTGTCACATTGCTGCCAAATTAGCAAGAGCTTGTGTGGGCTTTAAGCTTTATGCCAGCTTTGTGCTGGCTTTGGAAGGACAGACGATTCCTAATTTGAATAAAGTTAAGAAGGTGAGGACAACAGGTGACACTTGATCTGTCATAGAGCTTGTTGGTGCAAAATTAACCTACCAGAGCAATTTCTTAAAGAAATGTGAGTAGGCAACTTCATTTCTTGACAGATCAGAGTTGTAGCCAAAAAGAATTTCTGATGTGGTACAGGATGCCCTGAAGCTACATGTACTGCCTAGGTTATGGTCTTATATAAGCATAATATCTTTCACAAAAAGCTTTGTTTCCACTGTCATTCTAGAAACTTATTTTTGGAATTAGGTGCTTTTCCAAGTGTTTAAAACAAAAAAGGAAAAAAAAAACAAACCGAAAAAACCCTTACCATATTTTACTGGCCAGTAAATCAATATTCTTCTCTGACTTGTGGACAGTGATTATTGCTCTCCGTGATGCAAAGTTTTGTGACAGTGTCTTTGTATCTTTTGCTTCATTCATTACATGAGGGTTTTTAACTTTCTGCTGCTTGATATTTAGAATGAGCCAAATGATACTTTGAAGCAGCAGACAAAAATCAGATTTTATTGTTCTTTTAAATCAATATTTTTAAAGAGTACTAGAATAGATTTTTTTATGGCACTATTAGTCTTGCATAGCATTGAAGTTCTAATTTATATGATAACAACAATGGAAAACATCCTTCAGCAAGATGAACTACTAACGATAATGTATCTATACTAATGATAATGTATCTTCCCATCATACTTTGGCATTTCTACCAAGAGCTGGAAACACAGAGGTCTGAGAATGAAAGATGCTAAGGACCATCACTTCAATATAGACCTAGTTTTAAACTGAGGAAAGGATGATCAGAATCAATTTTTATTGGCTAGATTAATAAAGATATGTGGCAGAAAACTCAGCCTATAGGTGGGTGCCAGCGAAAAGAAACACTACATTTCTGAGCAAGCATTTCCTGAGACCTGTTGAATATTGCAATGTCCTTTTCTCAAGAGCATTTGTATTGCTTTGCTTCTGCTCACCTGGACCATCCCCTGGCTCACCGCAGATATTATTGCTTTTCCAAAAACAGTCAAACCCAGAATTTTGTGGGCCATTCCTCCTTCATTCTGCGCACAATTCTGGGTTACCAGCTCCTGAGTTCAGACACACAAAAGCAGCACAGATGCCTTTAGCTGAAATCCTGACCTGCTGAAAGATAAAACTCCCAAACTATTGCTCAGATGACTCTCTAACCAAGGCCTACATAAAGTACTTTTAAAATTCATTTTTTCAGAGGAGCCTAAATTCAGACATCTTGTCTTTCAAAGAAATTCTTGTGAGGGCCCTGTTCTCACATGGATCTAGAATCACAGATGTAGAAGACTTGAAAGGCCCTTGAGAAATAATCTTCTCCATGCTTCCACAGAGAATCAGGACCCTGGTATGCCATGACCTTCTCTCACAAGATGTTTGTCTTGTTGATTTATCAAAAGCATTCAGTAAAGACCATTTTGCATCCTCTTCTGATAACCAGTTCCTGCCTGTAACTCACCTTCTGAGGGTTCCTCTTACGTCTCCCTTAGCTCTTCTCTGGTGGAAGCTAAACCATGTTGTTCCAATCTTTTAATACGGATGGACATTTATGCACTGAAATTAACATCAGCATTGCAAATGGCTCTCTGTGTTTTATATATCTCTAATGTGTCAATATGAAATGTATAATTTTATTGATTGACTGGTTTTTTGCAACAGCATCACATATTTGCTTTGTGGTCCATAACACCGAAGCTCCTTTTTAGCAGCATGGTCAATTATTCCCAGGTTTTATTCAAGCCTTTGGTTCCTCTTTCCTAAATGCAGTGCTCTCTTCTTGTCTCTAAGGTATCTTGCTGATTTCAGATATTTATCCACTGTACAAAGACCACTTTGCATTCCAGTCCTGTCATCCCTTTAGTTTGATGCCTTCTACAAATACTGTTCTTCATTCTATGAGAATAATGCATAGGACCAAATTTAGGATATTATTTGCAAGAATCACCCTAGAAAGGTCACTCCTGGTCTGCCCCACTTTTACAGTGTTGAGGGAACAGTTCTTCTGAGGGTTGGATTTTGTTGTGGTTGTTTTTTTTTTCCTCAGTATCACCCATCCACACTAGCATCATGTATTCCTCATATGTTCATTGTAATGACATACAGAACAGTGTTAGAAATCCTACTGACAACAGCATTCATATGTCACAGTTTTTTCCTAAGCTGTTTGGCCAGATGTTCTGGTAAAATAAAATAAAACAAACTAAAAAACAGGAAAAGTAAGGGTTTCACAAAGTTTGCTTTGGACCACTCCATTGGAATGTTTCTCAGTGCTTCATAAAATTCAGACCTTGAAACAAGTATTTAGCGATTCATTTCAGAATTCTTCTTAAAAAAAAGTATTCTGATTATTTCATAGTTTTCTTAGGTTGTCCTAAGTTCTCGTTTTCCTCATTCAGTCCCTTGGGGTCTCTCCACCCTTCATCACTTTTTGATGCTGACTGCTTTAAGACTGTTCTTTAAATATCAGAGAGTTCATCATATATCACTTATGTGAGCATATCTAATTCTTCTAAATGTTCTTCACCTTTTACCTGAAGATGGAACAAAAGGCAATATCAACCCAGTCTTCTCCACAGCAACTGTTTGTTGCTTCTTTTCCCATCAGGCATGGGATTTGTATTCTCCTTTGCCTCCCAGTGCTTCTCACGTGTTTTGCTTATTTCATTCTGTCTTTTGCTAGCTTTCTCTCATGCAGTACTCTTTTGTTTTCTTTTTAATTGTATATTTTCATGCTTGGGCTGTTCCTTTATAGTCAAATGCAGCTATATATCTTGTTTCTGCTTTTTTTGTAGTGCCTTTTTGATATTCAGATCTGTAATGATCTTCTGATACAGCTGTAATATTCTCTTACAGTGCTTCTTATCTTTCATCTGTATTGGGATGCTTCATCAATATGTCTTTAATAAAGTCTCTCTCAGTACTGCCAACTCTCAACAATACACCTTTATCCTTTGGATTATATTCCTAACAAAAATCTTCCCAACAATTTTTGAATTTATTTATTTTTTTTAATTCCACTGATCCTTACTTTGCTCATTTCATACTGTCCTTTACTTAGCAGTTGTCTTTTGTGATACTTTACAAATGTTCAGACTTTTCAGCTGGTCCTCCCAAGTACAAATGAGAAATAGCTATTTCTCCTGGTACTATATTGCCCCACAATGTTTTATTTCAGTTTAACTTTGAGCTCGAGTGGATCCCAAAAGCCATTTTTCCCTTATGGTTAAGCTAATTTGGCATAAGTGTCCTTTCTGGCAATTGTGTATATGTTCAGTCTCGCAGCAGGGAAACGTGTTCAGAAAAGCTTCTACCCTACTCTTAGTGTAGGGCAGAGGCACCAGGGTTGCTGCTGCCCCTCTGTGTGAAGCACTGCTGTGCACCCCTCTGTTAGGTGATTTGGGAACTAGGACATCCTCAAGTGCAGAAACTGTTTGATGAACTGCAGCTGGCTTTTGCAGAGATGGGTGGCACTAAATGCTCCTTTGGTTGGCAGAGAAGAAAACTGACTACTTGGGGATACAGGTAAATGTGCATCCCAGCAAAGTTACAGATCGCTCTTGCTTTACAATACCATCCTAGAAAATATAATGTGCTAACTTCTGGTTACCTGTTCTTATCAGTGCTGTGCTTTGTATGTTTTAATCTGTTCCCAAAAATGGCTGAATTAATTCTCTGCTTCCAGCTAAAAATCTGTAATAGGCTGCTGCTGGGAAATACCCCTCCCTTTCTTTTTTTTCCTGTTTCATAGCTTCTTGCAGCTCTGACTCCCCTCTTCCATGTGAACTTAGAGCAACCATTTCCACATATGTTTTGAAGCCCTTTCTCCCTGATTTCCTTGCCTGTCGTTCCTGGGCATGCTCAGTACTAACCTGCCAGTCCTACAGATTCACCTGTCATGTTCCTGTAGTACTGGCAGTTTCATCCACGTACTATGATTTCAAATTCTTTCTGTTTTATTAGCCACATTCCTAACACCTGGGAATACATGGCTCAACAGGCCACCTTATTGCTCTCCCTGGTTTGCCTTGTCCTGTCAGAAGGAGCTGCCCATTTACAAGGACGATGGTTTGCCCTTTTATGCTAAGTCTTCCCGTCACTACCCTCTTGCAGGATGCTGGTCCAGGTTCAGTTAGGCCAGTGCTCAATACCACCCAAGCATCCTTGCGTGCTACATCCTCAGGATCCATGCTTTGGAAATCCACTCTGAAAACTCAATGTTGTGCACCAATATGTAATAATAGATGAGATTAAAGCAGCCCTGCAAATCCAACAGGGAAATGATCTACCCCAAGAACCTTCTATGCTTGTTTGCCATTTATACTGATAATTAAAAACTAATGATGGTTGCATGTCTGCCAAGAAACAAACTCCCTTGGTTGAATGGGTGAGAAGAATTTTGCAAGGCAAGATTAAATCATGCTCCCTTCTCTGCTGGGATCTGAGTGTCAGCCGTTTGTGAACTGAGAAATTAATTGCTCCACAATGGAATCAGACTTTAAATTAGTGAAAGATTGTGTTGTCACTTCACTTTCAGTGGCTCAGCTGGCAGAACTATGTCCTTGATTACCTAGACAACAATTAAGCTTCATCATTCCATCCTTCCTCACCAATTACATTTTTCATTCTCACAGAGCATCCTATTCCTACTTTAAAAACTTGAATGATTTACATCTGTCATCAGAGAGAATTGGAGTCTTCATCTCCAGATAGGCCTTGGGTGCCCTCATGTGATGTCCAGTATTTTGCTGGGGACTGTGATTCTCTGGGCCATGGGCAACTCTTAAAACTTGACTGAGACCACTGAGTTTATGTCAAAGTGAACCATCTCAATTTTGACTACTCTTCCCTTGCACACAATTTCAGTCAGCTTTGGAGAGTACAGATCATCTAAGCTGTCAATTGTATAGCATCTAAAGCTGCAAAAATAGTACAATAAAATGTCCACCATATCCATTTATAAAATTATTTTTATTCTGTTTGTTGGTATCCTGTTTGTTGCTCTAATGCTACCCAAGGTTGGCACCCTTCTGAAAAAAAATTCTGATTAACTTCTACATTTTTGAATGAGTGGATTCAGAATAAGTAATGAATTTAACCAACTATTTTACTAATTTCTCTGCACCCATTTGGACTTGCCAACAATCTTTACTTATCCTGAAATTGCCTGAGTGTAACAACTTCTGGTTTTCTTTTCTTGTTGTTATGGCCCTGTTGCCTACGTAGAGGGTTCCTCTTTGACCTCGTCACTGCAGCTCTCCAGATCCCTTCAAACCTGAGCCAACATAACAGTGGCTGCAGAAAGGGGAGAAGAGGAAAGTGAAGCGGTTTCTATCCTTTTTCCTTTCTTTAAGGCTATTCCCAGTTGTATGACCTCCATGGATCTTCCCTCTCTAGAAGGAAACACAGGACAATGGAAATTGTCAAGCTTGCTCAATGCAGCATCATGAGCTCAAGGGAAGAGTGGTCCATCTCCAGTGACACAGAGCATATGGACTTTGCATGGATAGAGGAGGGGTTCACATGGGTAATAAATTACTTACAGTTCTATTCAGAAGGACCACTGTGAGCAAACAGCAAGCTCTCAGAGACATCTGTGTGTTATGGCATTTCTTGAACATCAGTGCTGTAACACAGTGCATTGTCTGGCTCTCTTTAATAATCTCCTTTATAACCTGAAAGATTTAGTTGCAACCTAACAATTATCAGAGAGCAAACGTTTATGTATATAAGAATTTGGAAACCAAAAGAACTTTCAACAAATTGCTTTAATTTTAAAAGGTTTAAACTGAGCCCCTGTTCCTCAGATGTTCCTTAGCTTGTCACAAGTTTCAGCAGCTCAGAAGCACAAATCCTGAAAGTGCTAGGCAGCCACAGCTGCGATCAGGTCTCTATCTTTGAAAGGGTAAAACTTACTACAGTAGTCTGAAAAGCAAGGAGAAGAATCTTGCCAATCTATCTAATGCTTTTAACCTTTAGCAGGTAACTTTTTTGGTTTATGGTACAATTACGGGAAACTGTTAGTATTTATATAATTGAATGAGATTGATGGTGTTCCTTCTGCATAGGAGCAGCATATAAACCTGTTCCTCTATTCAGACAGTTAATGTACTAAACCTGTTGAGTAAAACCAGGCCTACTACTCCATTTTGGTAAAGATCACATCTCTCCATTAAAAATGAGATTTATGAGTATTTACAAATGCCTTTCTGTTCAGCAGTCAGCTTTATACAAAGATTATTGCTCTGACTTTTAGTCCAGAAACTAGGCCTGTTCTGCTTAACTTTGCATAAAGAATGCTTTCAAAAGACTTTCTGGATTATAGGTTATATTACTTCAGACTGGCTTCTGTCCTGATGTCCTCATCAATTCACTCTCATATTCTTCTGACAGTACTCATAATCTTCTGACAGACTGTAGTGAACCCATGCTGATAATTCCCTTTTTTAATGAGCCAATTTCTCCATGTCTTTATAAGGAGATTCCTAAATATCTCTTTGGGAGAAGAAATAGGGTAGCAAATCTCTCAAATGAGATACCTTACCATTTAATTGTTTCTAAGTCATCCCATTGCCTCTGTTTTCGTGATAGACTGTGCAAAGAGAAACACAAGTATGGAATGCAGTTGACTAAATATTTGAGGAGAGGGGATTAGTTCCTTCTGTCACACTGTAACCCCCATGTCTATGGGTGACTTTTATGTGGGCACTTTGGGCAAGGCTTGGAGATTTGGAAGCAGGATGGTACACTTGAGAGTGCACCATGATAACATAGCAAATACCCAGCTTTTGCTAATGTTCCCAGTAGTGATCTAAGAGGAACATGCTGTTATGCTGAGCATTAATATATTTATCACTCAAGAAATCATGCAGAGATCTTGGCAGGTCAGGCACTCGTCATGTGGGGAAGTTTCATTCTCCAGAGCTCCTTGCAATGGGATGACCCTTGATCTTGCAGAGCTGACACTTCCTCCTTTGCCTCTCCTATTAGCTTTTTTATCTTGGCCTGTCTCTAGGGCTTGTTTTTTTCCCTAAATCTCTAATGTTTTTACTCCTTTGCTTTAAATTTACTCATATTGACTTTGTCTCATCTCTTCATCATTTATTTGTTTCTACCTTTTCATCTTGCGTGGCTTATGGCCTATGAGCTCTCTCTATTAAGAGCATAGGTGGCAGGATAGCTTCGGCTCACAGTTAAAATTCTTTTGACTGAAATAAGCCCTAGGTCACAACACCTTATACTATGTCTATGTATTGGCTCATATGGAAAGGCAGTGACAGAAAAGTAGTCCTATGTCTTCTGCAGCTAGAGACTGTAAAAAGAGGGCTTCAGGAAAAAAAAAATGGTAGCCTTAGGAAGATCCTTCTGAAATATAAGCTCAGTTTGTCAAATTTATTAACCTGACCACAGAGATAGGATATAGCCAATACAAATAGCTCAAATTGAGGAGGTGAAAGAGGAAAGGAGAAAACAGAACTTTGAAATTTTTGGATGGAAGCTGATTTTAAAATGCAAATCCTCTTGAATATTTGGTATTAAGACCAGGGTGCCCATTTTTCACTCCTATTGTGTAATGCAATTATAGTTGTAAACCACAGAGTAACAAAATCTCTCTGTAGAGATCCCAGGAAACTTGACTATGAGGCTTTCTTGCCTATTCTCTTCTCTGTTATTTTGGCCAGTTAAGACACTCCTGCAGTCTTGTAAGGGGCAGTGCAATGGTTCCAAAGTGTCTATGATGTTTTAGACCTGTTTTCAGGCCCTGCATATATTATTATGCACTTAAGTTAGAGAAACACTATTGGCAAAGCTGCATGCATTAAATGGTTTTCTACATGTAGAGTGTATTTAGAAAACAGTGACTTTGGACTGTATGTTACAAACAAAATTCAGTGACAGATGAACAGAATTGGGGCTCTTAAATCACCACTTTCTATTAAATTATCACATATTTCATTGCTCTATTTGGCTTTCTAAATTGCACATTTCATTTTGGATTTGATGAAACCAGTATATTGCCTGTTAGTTATGAATCCAAAAACAGTCAGCATGTTTTAAGTGAATATGCTGATTAAATAGGAAAGAATAACTGGGTCCTCCTACACAGACCAGAAAACAGAAATATCTTTTTGCAGTAGAGGCCCAGTCAGCTTCCCACAAACCGTCTATGTGAATCCCCTGCATAGATGAATATTAGGGTTCTTAGCTCAAAAGGGGATGTGTGGGGCGACTATAAAAATTTCAGGGTTTTAGAGTTGAAAACTTAACTGCCATTGTCTTATTTTGGTCTGTCTTTTCCACAATTTTCATGCTCCCTTTCTCTCTCTCTATATATATATACCTTAAAAAAACCCAGAGAAACCCCATCACCACTGAAACATCTCTTCATTTTCTTGCTTCACTCATCTTTTTCTAGAGACATGTCAGGAGATTGGCAGCTTTCCATGAAAAGCTATTCCCGCTTCTGCTGCTGCAAAATTCCTGATTCTAATGCATAACAATTTTATAAAAAGAAAACCTCCAAATATAATTTAAATGTACTATTCAAGTTATTTCCAACAATTTATAGAAACTCAGTACAGTTCCCAGTGGTGTGAGAACCAACAAATTCATTCATCCTTGTTCCTCCCAAGGAAAGAAAAACCTGGGCTTATTTTAAAAATTGATGGAAGATGGATGCTTCAGCTCCATTGCAGAACAGCAGGTTCAAAGTGCCCATTTCCCTTCAGCACCCTTGGCCTCCGTGAAAACCCATTGTGCACAGAAATAGCCTCTAAGACACTATTCAGGGATAACACTATTGAAGGAGGCAGTCCTGTCTAAGATCTGCCTCCATATAAAGTAATGAGAGGCTTGAAATCTGTCCCCCAGCTCTGCTAATCTTGCTAGGATCAATTTGTTCGGATGTAAATGGCTGCTGTTCATCAGCTGTTTAATACTGAAGCCCCACAGTCCCTCTCATTAATAAGGACTCTCGAAGAAAACATGCTGTGCTTTTATTTGTACATCTTCATCTTCTTACTCATTATAAGTAACAGTTTTACTGAGTGTTTCAATGCCTAATCATGTCGTTGTGGTTTTTTTCCCTTCCAATCCATAGTTGTGGTTTAATATACCATTACAATTTAAAGCCCCTGTAAAGAAAAAGTGGTTCTTATCTTCTGCAGAAATGACTTTCATTAAGCATGTTCCGACAGTGGATGGGAGCATGGAGGTACTCAAGGAAAAGCTGTAAATTGTGGTGCTGTTAACTGCAAGCATGCTACAAAGCATAGAAGCCTCAACAGCTTCAGGAATAATGAGTCAAAATGGTGGTTTTTTGCATTAAAGCTGATTGCAAATAAAGGCAGCAGTGTTTTCAGACTGACACTTGACTCCTGCTAAGCTTTGATCAGAGTGTGCAGTCTCAGGGACAACAAGGGAAGCGTGTCCCAAAGCCAGAAAGACCCAGGCACCGTGACACCACACACCTAGCAGATTGCAGCCTGATTTCTTGGGGATATTGTGTAGTTTGTCACCTTCTGTTCCACGCCAGTTGCTGTGGTGTGGAAATCTTGGCTGACTTATGCTCTTAGAGAAAAAGTCAAGAGATTTATGTTTACTCTCAGTTGTGATGTTCCATTATCAAGCTCAGCAGCAATCTAGTGACTGCAGAAGCAGTATAGATTAGGAAGCTACTAGATGCTACAGTGAACAGCCAGCGTGGTTCCCATCCAGCAAAAGAAAGCTCATGCCCTTGCTCTTTTACTTTCCTGTTTTTCTTCCTGCAGAACTGTCCTAATAGGAGAGAAATCCTCTCTGCAAAAGATCCAACAGAGCTCACTGTTGGAAAATTGAAGTGGTATTCAGCCTAAATGTTCTGAATTGTCTTCATTGTTTTCTCTTCTGTTTCCACTTTTGTGAAAATTACAGTGGGAGAGTCATCATTTAGTTATCTTGATAATACACAATATGATACTCTTAGTCACAAAATGCACAGACACAAGAATATAAACCAAGGCAGAATCCAGCTCACTGGATTCTTTGTAGCTTTAAGCTTGTCTCTGAGGATTCAGCTGTAATCACTTCGTTCTGTGGCCTTCTTACTTCATGTGAAACAGTGACTTCCTAAGCATCCCAAGCAGCACCAAGTCTGTAAGGTGACTGGGAAAATGCAAGACTCATTGGTGAGCTGGTCACTTGTGACAGGCAAAATCCCTGTTAAATATCAAACAGAAGATCAAAATAAAGCTGTGAACATAGACAGAGAGATGGGTAGATCAATTCACATGGTATCTACAAGGCTGCGTGACTAAACATCCTGAGCAGTAGTACTGTACAAGATAATTACCCCTGAGAATTTATTTTCTCTAAATTGAGTGTAAAAGCAGTTTCCTACTTCTGAAAACTGTTGGAGACTACATAATTACCAGCTAGTCCTTCAATTCATCTTTTCAAGTTGAAGGTGGCATAGGAGTCTGAAGCACTCTTGTTATTTAAGATGTTATCAGCAGCAGCTTAAGCAATGTACGCTGTGGCCTACAGAGAGAGTGGAATCTCAGTGAAGAACCCATCAAAGAGTTTCTGGTCCTCATAGATGGTGGCTGAGGAAGTGGCAAAGACTCCTGGTGATCTTTGGCTTCAAACCACCGAGGATGGAGACCATTACTTTCCAAATATTAAGATGCATCATTTCAAAGAGGACATTTCAGTGGCACATATGCAGTCTCAATGATTACTTACAGGTATCAAATAAGGCTTAGGCATGACAGAGATAAGTAATCATATCTTTTTTTCCATAAATATATATGAATAGCTGTATATGTACTTGATTTTGAGGTAAAAGCACCAAGTGCATCAAATTATTGAACAATCTGAGTGAGATTCAGCAGCCAATGTGAGGCATAATTTAGTCGATGACTAGTTGTGACTAAATCCTCTGCTATGTGGTTTACCAGTTGTAAACACCACCTTCTACCTAGCAGCACAGGGGGAATTTAACATGGCTATGTCACCATGATTCTACCAAAAAACCCCCGTAGTAGTCATTAGAACTATTTTCAAGAAAAGCTCCAGAGGTTAATAAGCATGCAATTGTTTTATACCCATGGGCCTATTAACCTACCCTTTCTTGCAGGATTTATGCACAAAACTCTGTGGGAGTCTTCTAAGAAGATTTGCATGTCTAGTTCCCATTAGAGTTAATAGGAGGCGTGCATATAAATGCTTTTTACACGATAGGGAATAACCTTTCTTTGAAGAGTTTAATGAAAATTTCTTGTTCACTCTTACTCTACCGTATTAAACTCAAAAGACAGTCCAGATATTTGTCCTATCCTTTATCTTTTTGACTAAAATGTTCAGTTCAGAAAACTGTCTTCCCATCTCTTATTTTTTCTTCCTGTTATCTCTTATTCTCCCTTCCATATTCTTCCTCTCCCACTTTTCTCTTTCATTACTAGATGAACAGCTTAAGAATCTCCACCAGTGTGAGAAACAGCATTGCTCTTTTCACCTCAGCAGTGTTATACCCTTTCAAGCCATAGGAAAAGCAAGGAAATACTCTGTTCAGCTTGGTTCTTAATGCAACAAGTAATAGAGTGGTGCAATTTCTTCCCAAAGAAAGCTTTTATTACAAGATGGGTGGCACAGGGTTTCAAGAGGATAGTGGACAAGAACTTGAGAGAGAAACAATTCAAGGGTCACTAGCTAGACAAATCTCATGAGGATCAGGAGATCTCTGAACTGAGTATAGCTGGTGGCTGGAATAATACTCAGAAGTATTACAAATGACTGACCTTTGTCTCCTTTGGCAATTTATGTATGGAGACAGGATACTGATCTGAAGCAATCTGCTTGTTTCCTTTGATGCTGGACATTCTGGTATTAATCCACGTCGTTATATCACCGTATGCTGGCCCTTCATGTCAGAAGTTTACTAGATTAAAATCTTCAGGGCTGATAAGGAATGGAAGAAAGTTCCTGCCTATTGCTTCACCCAGTGCCCAGGTAAGGCACATCCTAGGGAGGGGCTCGGTACAACAGACCATACACAGCTCTCAGTAACTTTCCCTGCTTATTCTAAAGTTCAAAGGAAAAAATAGACAACACCAGGCTGACCCAAGGAAAGGAGGGGAGAGATAAACAGATTCTCTGGCAGATTTTGTGTATGAGGAGGGGCAGAAGAATAGGAGCTGACGCAGTAAAAGCAACTGTGAAATTGAGCTGTTAATGTGCTTCTGTTATTTGTCAGAGATGAGACTCAGCCCAGCAAACTACTTCTGAGGAAAGAATGCCCAAGGAAAATCAAAGATCAGGAGATTGGTGGAAAGTAGTAGTCTTCCTCTGATGGAGAGCTTTTCTCAGATCTCAAGTAACATGTCCTGCCCAGTATGTTGTTGGCAATTCCTTAAGCAGCTGGCACTGCTGGAACATACTGGTTGTATGGACTTCATTAAGCAAAGATAACTTTTTCTCAAGGTTTTGATGAAGTGATCAATGCTAGGATTTTCAAGATGCCTCTTTGGCAAAGGCAGAAGACTTCCCTACTAATTTCAACCATGGAGGTGAGATTTTTCCTGACTCGGTTGTTTCTGGGAATGGATCTTCTGTTTTACCTCCTATTGCAGAACTGTGGTGTAAGGTTGCTTTGTGAAGCTGAACAGATGTTGTGTAGCATCCTAAACATACCATATGTTGCAAAGCAGGGGATGTTTATTCTTAAATGCGTAATTTGCAGAGCAATTTTGAAACCTCTTGTGACAAATGATCCAGCTCTTCAGAGCTCTTGATTGGTGTATATCATCTAGCACGTAGCACTCTAGTTTGTATTTGGACTTTTTCTATGCAGTGTTTGTTGTTCACATTTAACTTATTTGATTTAGTTAGCTTCTTTATTGCTTCACAGCGTAGTGCATGAATCCTCGAGAAAGGGCTACAGGTTATGTCATTTAGAAATTCAGTGTAGCATAGGATTTGAGGGCGTTACTCTGTGCTTGTTTTGTTATAGTGGTCAGTAAAAATTCCAAGTTGACTGTAGATCTTAGAGCACATACCTGCATATTCCTCTTACTCCCTCAAAACAGTCTCCCTTCTTTTTCTTTGGAATAACATAAAAGAAACAGATGCTTTGATTTTATTGTTCCCTATAGTATTGCAGAGAGTGTGTCTCCTAAGGCAATCCTTAAGGTTGTTCCAGCAATTGCAGCTTCCAAAGGATTGCTACCTAAGAAAGGAAACAGTTTTAAATAAAAACAAAAAAAACGAGCAAACAAACAAACAGAAAAACCCCGCACAAACCCCCCCAACCAACCAAAAAAAAATCTACCTCCATCCAAACAACAAAAAAAGCCCCAACAAAACAACACAAGACCCAATTTCTTTTTGTCTTTGGATCCCAAAAATGGATGTATAATTCATTGCACCTGTAGTCAATTATCCATTCAAAACAATTGCTATTTCACAGTGATTAGCCGATTTGCCAGTATGAGAGGCAGCTGGTTTTTCCATGGCAGAGTAATAAAGCACAGTGAAATCTTCTGAGCCCAGATTCTTCTCTTTTTAGAACCATACGGAGAAATAATCTTTCTACTTCAAAATAAAGCTTCATTCTAAGATAAAAAATAGCATTATATCAGGTTTTAGATGGAAAGTCAGTAATATCCAATTTGAAGGTTTTTTATGTGGACAGATATTCTCAGTGGAGACTAATTGCTTAACTCTTTCTAATGGACAATATTAAAATATTTGGAATACTGTGTCCCTTGGTTCCTGGCTTCTATAGTTTTTTCAGTTCTATCGTAAAAGCCCTTATTTGTTCTTGCTGTGCTTTTTAAATCTTTGGGATTTTTTCTCTCAGCTACCAAGGCTGAATCTTTAGTTGTTGAAATATGAGGAACTGTTGGCCATCTCTTGTGTGTAGTGTCATACAATAGTTTGAGTTGGAAGAGACCTTTTAAAGATTATCTAGTTCAAAATCCTGGCAAAGAGCAGGGACATCTTCCACTAGACCAGGTGCTCAGAGCCCCTTTCAACCTGCCCTTGAATGTTACCAGGAAAGGGGCATCTACCATCTCTCTGGGCAACCTGTTTCAGTGTTTTACCACCCTCATTTTAAAAAAACCGTCTTTCTTGTATGCAGTCTAAATTGACTCTCCTGTCGTTAAAACTATCACCCCTTGTTTCATCACACCAGGCCCTGCTCAAAAGTTTGTCTCCATTGTTCTCACAGGCCCCTTTCAAGTACTGAAAGGCCGTGATAAGGTCTCCCAGTAACTTTCTCTTCTCCAGGTTGAACAATCCTAATTCTTTCAGTCTTTCCTCATAGTAGATGTGATCCATCCCTCTAATGATCTTCATGGCCCTCCTCTGGATTAATTCCAACAGGTCCACATTGTTCCTGTGCTGGGGCCCCCAGAGCTGGATGCAGTTCTGGGGTCTCACAAGAGCGGAGTATGGGGGCAGAATCACCTCTCTCAGTCTGCTGGCCATGCTGCTTTGGATGCAGCCCAGAACACGGCTGGCTTGATGGGCAAGTATTTTAAGCACCATAAGACATTTGTGTTGAAAAACCTGCAAGTTTAAGGAAATAACCTGGTCCTATTTCCACCCTTAGTCATACTGATACGTAAGGGGGTGAACTTCACTAAGCCAATAATATTACACAGAATTAAAACAGATGAAAATAATTTAGAAAGGAGAACATATAAAGGACAAGCTATAGCATGTAGATACTTACTTTTATTTTTAAGAGGTGTAGAGTAATTCACTATAGAGAAGCGTTTGATGGAGTTACAGCTCATGAAAGTGGTTCTCCTCCATCTAATCATCCTGGATTCATTCTCTGCATGGGATCCACTCTTATTAAAGCTGAGCAATGAGGTTGTAAACGACAGTTAATGGAGGAAAACAACTTCTCCCTCTGTTTGCTTTAACGTGTTGGTGCAGCTGTAAGTGTGAATTGTACTTTTGATAGAGATTTCCAGGAACCACTACTATTTTCCAAACAAAAATAAAGCTTTAATTTCTCCTGTTTCTTTAGAGTTTGATGATCATCAAATCAGATGAACCTGTTATAATGTAAGATGGCAACCCCATGGAAACAGCTTTGTGTACTGTTGGAGCAGCATTCTTAGGATGCTGGGCTTGGAAGAAAAATAATTGTTGTCTGATACTTAGGCCTCAATTCAGTTACCTGAGCAGAGGCATCTTGTGCTGAGACACCATAAGGTATCCAAAAGATGCCTGGATAGGACTAGTATGTTTGATTAAGAGAAAAAAAAAACAAAAACCCCTAAACTCAGCCCATTGATTACCCATATCTTTCTGTAGCAGTAGCTAGAGATCAGTGGGGGTACCCTGGGGTACAAGCAGAGCACTGAATCAAGCCATGATCTTCTGTCCTCTCTTAAATGCCTAAACAGTGAAACTGCAGTCAGATAGCTGAGGAAAGATTGCAGCAGACCAAGAAGGCAAAAACAAGAGCTGATTTACCTTGTGGTGTTTTTCAGAACTGGTAATCAGTATTACATCTAGTTTTCTATTTGATTTAATTTGATTGTATTTGATTGAATTCTTCATTGAGGCTTTCTCTCCTATTGCTTCTGAAATTGGAATGGAATGGAATGGAATAGAATAGAACAGAACAGATAGCTACTAGCAATGGATTAACTTCAAAGGCTTCTAAAACTGAAATCAACTTACAGGTTTTTTGGATGCTATAGGGAGCTTTGAAAATTAGTGTGGTAGTCTTGCAAGGATGAAATGAGAAAAGGTCCTTCAAGAGGAACTGACTTCCTTCTAGAAGGAAATATTCTAGGAGACCTAGAAGGAAATATCTTAAGAGACATTTTCTGTGGGATAATTTGGGGTTTTCCTTTGGAAAAATTGGAATTATAGTGACATTAAAGCATAACAATATGAAAGGTAAATAAGGCTTATTTTAAAAAATACCATAGAGTTTTAAAAATATTTATTGATCTATTAAATTATTAATTATTTAGTATTTATTAAATTAAATAAATAATTGTTTATTTCTTTTTAAGAATACCAAATTCATGGTTCAAATTTGGCTTCCATTTAGCACAATGTGGCCATTCTTCTTAGAAGCATTTCTCCCTCTATGCAAATCATACAGTAAATTGATTTTTAAGAGAGGCAATGTACATTCTTGTCGTAATAAGAAAGATGTAATCCACATTTGAATCTCAGCATGGGAGGGTCAGTGGGAGGAAAATGCTCCCTGCCATAGCAAGTACAGGATCCTCGGTGCTCAAACAGTTCAAAACACCAGGAAGTTGCATGATCTAAACAGTAGAAATCTTTCATCAGTTCTGAGTCCTCACCACAAAAACTTGAAAGGATGTCTTGCTTTGCCTTTTTTCCTCCTCAACCACCTACTTGTTTCTCTGATCTACATCTGAAAGAAGAGCTTGTTCAAAATCACTAAGATATGACAAGAGAGCAGCAGATCTATATGTGAAGGATTATATTCAGTGGATGCACTTTCAATCTCTTTATAAAGCCAACAAAGGAAAAATTGCACAAAATGTTTTGCAGTGATCATAAGACAAAAAGTTTCTACTTTCATGTTCTTTAGCAAAACTGACAAGAACAAGCAAAACCCCTCATGGTATAATAGATGCGACTTTCTTCTTTGAGATGTCCTTTCCACATTTCTGCATAAAATTTGAACTATTGAACTTCTGCTGCAGGGTTCAGTGTTAGTATTGTCAATCTCAAGGATTTGTGGGCACAAACCGAGCTAAAAAATGGTGCTCAGTTAAAATATGCACACATGTATCCACTCTTCCATATTCTGACCACATTTTAGGAGCAGTAAGTAGTGGGGACATAGAAGGGATTTACTTGGACTTCTCATTTTAGAACTTTTAAACCCTACAGATTTCATAGGTTTAAGCTTTTCTCATCAACTATGGAGGGTACAAATTCTGCTTTAAAATGAAATAAAATCAATATTCTTATATGATTTTAACCTTAAGACCCAACTTCAATAGAGTAAAAATGTCAAGAGCTGTTATAAAGTCATGAAGGCCTGTACCCTTCTGAGAAAAGCCCATGTCTTAATCTTGTAGACTCTAATAATTGCTGATGATAATTCAGTAAAGCTGCATTACTGGAAAAGTAGGAGAATACTAATAAAGTGAATCATCTAGCAAGATATTTGGTACTTGGATGATGTTTGCTAACATATACATGTACATGCTATCTATCTATACGTAGACGAGCATGATGTGACATATATGTATGAAAGAGCGGTAAGGTGTCTTACATGGAAGAAAAATTTCCCTACTGAGAAGAGGAAATAAGCATATATTTCCTGGATGTAAGGATTTAATGTATGGGTGTCATAAGCAAGTGCTTCTCCAACTCTTGACCAAAGGGAGGTAAAAGTGCCAGAACGTATTGGTTAATGAGGGTGAAGGGCATCCTAGGAACATGACCCTTTTGAAGTATAGGAGACCTTATTGCGCAGCACAGCTCAGTTCTTGACTTGTGATTGCAGAGCTTCTTGGATTCTACTAGAGTGAAAGAAAAATCCTGCTTTGGGAAAAAACCCAAATGTACTTCTTGTATCAAAATTCCTCCATCAGTATCTGGGAAGCATTGGATGTACTTAGTTCTGTGATTTCTATCACAGCTGGTAACAGGGAAACACTTGTACTATTTTTGTATTCCCTTTCCTGTACCTTTTAGGAACATAAGAGGAAGTTTTGTCTGCATGAGTATCTTGGGAAACTATTCTGTGGATAACTTTCTTCAATGGTAATCTATGCTTCTGTCTCTGATTCTCAGAGCAATTACAGGACAAAATACTGGCTCCAATCATACTCTCTTCCTAATAGATTGCATTTTCTTACTACAATAAGTGAACTTTGACCTCTTATCCATTTAAAATGCAGCTGCTGAGTTCTTCTCTTTTCCTGTTGCTCAATTCTCTAAGCATTTTCTTTTTCATTTTTTTCCCTTCCCCATCCCCATTTCACTCTCTGCTCTACTTTATCCTATTCCTCACTCCACAATCTGTTTTACCTTGAAGGTCGTTCACAGCATTCTCTCCCTCCCTCCTTGTCTAGTCAAGTCTCTTATCTCGGAACATTAATTTAGCTTGACTACAGTGAGTGAAAGTAATAAAAAATAATTGGCTATTTGCAATACTCCTAATCAAGGTTGTATTCATGTGTCTTTCTCTTTAGAGCTATAAGGTAATAAAAACAAGTTGTTTTCTGTGAAATGTATTGAAATCCATTGCTAGATAAATATTATACAAAAATGCAATGAAAATGTAGAAATGTCAAATTTTAACTATTCCAGAGATGTTAGGATGCTCACCTACTAAACACAAGTTCTAATTTAATTTCTTCCCTCACAGCAGAGTTTTTAGAGGTCAGCATTTTTTAGTAACATGGATATTTAACAATATAAATCATAATATTTCTGTTTAGATTGGTGGAGTCATGACTACTGTGGAACATCTACATTTTAATTTCCTGCATTTGTAACCCTTTAAATTGCGATCATGGCACAGCAATAGAAATGAAATTCTGGTTAGCTGTTGTCTTTCTAGACAAAGGCTTCACTGTCGTTCTAGAGCTGAATGATCAGAGTTGTGTCCAGACTGAACACTACATCCTGATCTTCTGCTGAATTATTCCAGCTGGAGAAGAAACTTGGGGATCAACTAGTGGTCTTCATAACTGATTTTCTGTCCTTTGGGGTAGACCATCTCTTTTTCTGTTTCTTTTTCAAGTCCACAAATGCTTGTCTTTAAAATGGGAGGAATCTAAAAATCTCAAAGACATTTTTCCAGACCACAGAGTCAACTCTCTTAGTCAGCAACCTGGCTTACATTTTCTGCTTTAGACTGGTATCATTAGAGTCTAGGTAGGCTTTTGTCTTAGTCTCTTCTCTTTTTCACTGTTGCTCAGTTTTTAGCACTTCTCACGCTTTCCTTCACATGAAATACTCTGAAATGTTCTCCTTAATGTCATTCTTCCTTTTTCCCAGCAGACTTGCATTCACCTTTGAGCAGAAAAATATACCTAACTTCATTCTTATCCTAAATAAGTACACCAGTTTCAATGAGGTTTAAGCCAGTCCATAACAGAAACCTAATGCCAATGCTACACCACTCTTACATGGCTACAATAGTTTGCAGTCCTAACGATCTAAGTGTAAAATAAGTGACATTTTCTATTGATCATAAACTCAATGTTACAGACTCATATAACTTTATCCCTTCCTTGTCCTGCACCACCCTTCAGTAGCTAGGAGATTTCTCAGTTCACAGCAGTCATTTAGAAGGGATTACTTCGCAATTTCAGTTGTATCTAAGTAATCTTTTACAGGAAAAAACAAAAATCACTTTTTAAGCAATTGGGAACTATTTTACTCTGCTATAAATCAAAATAAGTGATGAGATTTTAGTCTATTTCACTGAAAAAAACAATCATTCTAGGGCTGAGACCAAGTATGCGGAATTCATCTGGAAATATGTTGTTTTTCAGAAAAGAAAATGAAATATAGAAAGAAGCCTTGAAATAACCTTATCTCAGAACACAGCAAATTAGTGTCTTCCTGAGCCCTCTCTGAGCTGTAGCTCTGTTTATGAAGAGTGGAGCAAGCAGTAACCTTTGGCCTTGCGTTGTTCACTGTGCACTGTCCTCAACTTCTCAGAAGCATAATGTACATTTTTGTTCAATGTCAGCATCAAGCCTCCCATTCACTTCATTGGTAGCAGCCAGTGGCTCTTTGATGAGGTGATTTCACGAGTTTTGTTGTGCTGAGGAGGAGCCAGACTGCAAATCTTTCTTGCTGTCACATGTAAGTTTCTTGCGGAGTCCATTAGTATGTGCCATTGAATAAGCAAGAAGGTAATATCATTTGGTCCCATGGTTGGAGCAAAGCCTTTCTCAAGATGACCACCAATTGAGAACATTTAATAGCACTGCGTGAAAATTTAGATTCTGAAATTAGGCTAAATGAATGGACTTCAGCATAACGTAGTTGGTTTTACAGACTGATTTTGCACTGTGACCTAACCATGTGTCTTGGGGTGACTCTATCATGTGTATCCCCTATCATGCTCTATGCCCAAAAAGTAGTATTGTGCCTTTTCTGTGCCTTTAAACTGAGCTTGAAAAAAAAAAACCCAGATGAACTTTTCCAAAGCAGCTTCTCAAGGACATAGAGATTACACTCCTCAGTGTTTTTCTGACTGTGGAAAGGCACGAAGGGAGCACCCTGCTTGCTTTTTCTTCAGCCAGCTGGTTTTTTTTTTTTNAAAATTTCCTTTTTTCCCGAACCCTGTGGGGGGAAGGGTGGTTGTAACCTGGTTTTTCTCTCAGGGGCTATATTACTAGATTTTGGCCAAACTGGCACACAATGATAAGATAATGAATCATCCTTATCCACTTAAGGATTATCTAAGTCTGGTCTGACATCTTGAGAAACACTTCCTGAGAGTTACCAAGTGCATTTAGTCCTTTGCATCAAACCCTGCAGGAAAGGAGGGACACATAGAGCGCTGCATAAGTAATCCCAGGCACAGCACGTGGATCTTGAGCTGCCTTTTCTTCTGTAGATCCATACAGAGAATCATAGAATTGTTTAGATTGGAAAAGACCCTTAAGATCCTTGAGACCAGCTGTTAACCCAGCACTGCCAAGTCCACCACTAAACCATGTCCCTGACCACCACATCTACACTTCTTTTAGATACCTCCAGGAATGATGACTTCCTTGAGCAACCTTTTCCAATGCTTGATAACCCCTTCAGTGAAGAAATTTTTCTTAATATCCAATCTAAACCTCCCTGGCATAACTTGAAACAGGATAATTTCCTAATGCTGCCACTGAAATCCTATTTGCACAATATAACATTTTCCTTTTGGTTTAGGTATAAAGGATATAAAACTCAAGGCAGTGAAAATAACATTTACAGCGTTGGTTGTATTTTATAAGCCCCAGGGAAAAAGAATATCAGAGTTAAGGTTTCCTTCCTTTTTCTTTAAGCCATATTGTTAGTCATAAGAAAAATTTGATGGCAACTTATTATCTTTTGTAACTCTTGCTGTAACACCTACAGAGAACAATGTAAACCAAGGATGCAGTGACATGCTTTAAATTAGATCTCACTTTAGCAAGATTCAAGAGGATATTTTATAGTAGAACAATTTCAAAAAGCAATACATTCCTTGGACTTTTTTTATAATAAATCACGATTTCCAGGGCTGGCAATTCCCAGTATCCCCTTTGCTATTATTTTAGCAGCAGTACACCTTTGTATAAAATATATGCTCCCTGAGAGTGCCTCAGATCCTTCTTGTGGTCTGGGCACAACCTGGACCTGAAGGCGCAGAACTCTGGGTTACCCCAGGAAGCCTCACATCACAAGGGGTTGTTCTCAGCCACACTCTGCTGTCAGCACACATCCTGTGGACTGGCACTGAAGTGGGTTTATACAGCAAATACAGAGCGGACGAGTACAAAGTTTTCTCCAATAGAGTTTTGATACTGATGAACACTCTAAGATGCCGCCTTAATGCAAACAATATTCGCAAACTGTTAATGCGATGAGGAGGAAAACAAAAAAGCCAAGATTCAAGATACAGTATTTTGTTAGATATGGATTTTGCAACCTCTGTTTAGCAAAAGGAGAAAAGGGTAATGCAGCAGCACAAGCACCATATTTCCAAATATCCGTTTTGCTGAGTTACACATGAACATTCACGCCCCAAATGAGAGAAGGGTAACTTCTTGTTACTTTTTATTGGTGGATGCAAATGGCTTAGATTCAGCAAGTTATTTGAGCACACAATTGGCCATTGAATTAAATGGGACTTACCCACTTAAAGCTAAATGTGCCCTGCAGGATGAACACTATAGCACTGAGATATTAAAAATAAATTAGGGTACAGCAGTACAAAAGTTGAGACCATCCACCATCTGAAGTACAGAAAAAATTGAGAAGCAAAGGAACAAATCCAGCATACAATGTTTAATACCTTTAGGCATGATGAGATAATAAGTAGGTTATTGTTTTCTGAGCCATTAAAGAAATGCATTGGTTTTAAGGATGTTCTTATGTCTAGTGAAATTTTAGTTCTCACAGGAAATGCAGACAGAGGCTCTTCCTATGGCTTGCAATGTGTTTGCTAGAAACAGCCATCTGCTTCTCCTGCTTTCTCCTAAGGGGAATAAATTCCTTACATCTGGCCTGTATAATAGGACTTAGTGCCAGATCCTAGACCCAATGAAGTTAAATGATGTCTTTCCCTTAGTCAGGAAAAAATCAGGATTGTATCGCTTTTATAGCTAACATCTCCTGCTGCTTTTGCTGGTTTTGTTTTGAGTCTTATCCTATTCCAGATAATGGGCAGATGTTGCTGCCCATATATCCTTATTTCTAGATTTATGCATAGGAATTCTCTTGCCTTGCTCAGCATAGATGCTCAGTACTACCTATTTTCCAAAGAGCTTTTAAAAACTTTTAATTGTCTGAGTCTTAGAAAAAAAAAATGCTTAGAAAATCCAAAAATTTGACTACTAGGAGTTTGTAGTTTGTAGTTTTTCCAGTTCCTTCCTTATTTTCTATTCAGGTAATTATTTCTAATTTCTTCAAACTTTATTACTATTTTTTAGTTTTAATATCTCATTCTCTATGTTTTATCTACTGTTCAGCTCTAGTATTACAGAAACCTCCCACAGTCATTTGTTCAACAAAGAACTTATATTTTCTCTACTGAAGACTTAGATTTTGCAGATAATTTCAGACCATACGTAGGACAGAATATTCCATGGGGAGAGAGGTCCCTACGATTTTCCTTTCTCCTATAACAGATTCTGCAGGCAAGACCAGGTATACATTTTAGGATAGCAGCAGATATGAGGAGTTGTTACATTTTTCCTTATTAATACTATAGCATCTGGTGAAAGATAGAGATGTGTGCCTGTCTTAACACAGGAAAAAAAAAATCATATGTATATAAGATGTTATACCCAGCCAGTACTGTTGAGTTGATTGCAGAAGTAGGTGGGGAAATAAAATCAACCAAAAAGTTACTGAGGTATAGAATAGTGCAGTATAATGCTGTTGCCATGGAGAACACTCTGTGAGCTTCTGTTATGAACCTACTTGTATATATTCAAGAATTAGTGGGTTTGGTTAAAACTTTGCTGGTTACAGATATGTTTTCTATAAAAGGATGGATAGTAGTAGAGTAAGGAACAGCTTGTACATGGTGAAGAAAGGAGGAGTCTCGCTAAAACCCAAAAAACTGAGAGGAGCTGTGACAAAAGTTTATAATTTTGTAGGGGTCTGGGAAAGGAGCAGGCAAGAATGGCTGGTTACTCAAGGGAGAGCAAACAGAGCCAGCCTGAGGCAGGCTAAGGCAAACAGAGAAAGTCCTTCTCACAATGTGTTCAGCCATCCTTAGTCTGACCAGTTTCAACTAGGTTTATGTTCTTGAAGAAAGCTGATGCTGAAAGTGTTAGCAGATGCCTGAATTTGTGGTTTCCCTGATGCAGAACCGGTGCCTTGAATTGGACCTTGGGAAGGAGCCATCTCAGATTCAGCTCTAAGCCAAGTGATTTCATAAAGCAGGTAGAAGATGATAATTCAAAGCATTGTTGGGGATTTTAGAGCAGTTACAAATGATCTGTGAATTAGGAATGTGTAGTAAAAAAACTAATCCAAAATACTTGAAATCACAAGAATATTTTTCTGATGTAAGTAACCTGTAAAATTAAGGTCAGACTTCATAATATAACACAATACAGTGTTTCCTAAGCAGGAAGGATCCTGAATCTGGTTTTATGATTGGAAATGAAAACTGCCAGAGTATTGTATTGTTAGTACTTGTCACTATTTCTCCTTTTTTAGGACCTCAGATAACTTAATGTATAATCAGTTCTCATTATCTAATGAAACCACCTGTAAATTGTTTATTAAATTCAGCAAATTCATCCTTAAATGCTTTGGTGATTCTTTTCGAAGAGACAGTGGTAATTTGTTGTCAGTCCAGATCTAATATAAATCTCTGAATGTCCCTTGGGACATTCTGTTCCTTCAAGACGATCTTCACTGCAATTATTAGCATTTAAATGGTAGTTTGTTTTGATGTAAACAGTAGTAAGCATCATCCAAAGAACATTCATTACCACCTTACTCCCTCAATACATGAATGTAACAATAAAAGCTCCATACCACCGTTACTTGTGCATTTGCTGCCATAGTTTTTAATTTTTAAGTAGCAACTAATTACATTTGTGATACATATTCAATGAAAATACATTTTTAGGTTTGGTTTCAAGACTAGTGTGTGGATATTGACATTAAAAATATATATGTGTGTGTGTTGCTGCCTCCTGCATAGAGATTTCTGTTTCTGGTTTTAGATGGTCTAACCAGTACTGCTAGAGCTGATTGTCTGTCTATTTTTTTAGGAGATTGGTATCAACTCTGGTGCTCTGGTTTAGAATAGCTACATAACGCCACAGAATGTAAAAGCAGACATCAGGGAGGGTGGTATCTGATGTGAGAGAGACTTTCAGTGCACAATGCTAGCAAATGCACAGGATGTGTTCCAAAATAGCTCCTCTCCTCCATTCAGCTCCTCTTCACACTTTGTTTAATGTGTTCTTGATTTGAAACCAGTCCCTCCATCCTCTGCAGCAACGCACTGCCCTCTGCTTATTCAAATCTCATCTCAAGGTGTTTTGATTTTGAAGAATCTCTTAATAATCCTTAAGTAGGGAACGTATGTGGAGAGTAGGCCATTCTACATTTTGTGGAGAGTGCCAGCTTGTGAAAGAATTACCCAGTGTCCTAGGCACAGGATGTTTTGCAGTAACCCATACACCTTGGCCTGCATCTGGACTGTCATTTCTACTTTTACCTTTGTGGATAAGAGGGATATCTTTTCTTCTGAAAGCACCAATGTAATTACCGTTTCCAGAAAATCAGGCTTTTAAATTTCCTCATGTTCAGCCAGAAAGAGGAGCTTGCTGTGGCAATCAGCACCTCAGGGTACAGCCAGCATCAAGTGCCTCCAGCTCTGTAGTGATCTCTAGTGTCCATTTAGTGATCCAGGTTCATCCGACCCTGCCACCCTCCTCCTCACCATATGAGCGGAGTCACAGATTTCTGCCTTACATCTTGTCACCCTGGAGAGTCCTTCTGAAGGCACGGCACAGGTGTCTCACTCACTGCAAACACTGCTTAGATGTTTCACACTTCATAGCGTGAAGCTCCTCTCTGGTGTATGAGGCTCTGCAGGATCTGGTAATCAAAGAAAGCGAGTGGGCAGGGTGCCCTAGCTCCTTGTTAACCTGCTCAGGCCTCCCTGGAGCATTCACTTCTCCTTCTGCACTACTCATCTGCCTTGCTTCATGTGTCTGAACTGACTTATAGTTAAGGTGGGAGGCCCATAACACAAGTTACTAACTTCATAAAGTAAATGCAGAAAAGTATTAGCAGTGATCAGTTCTTTGATCCTTCTGTTGAGTATTAGTACAAAACAGAACACATTGTGTGGTGTCTTGGGGTGACTTCATGATGTTGTATCCCCGATCACCGCTCTGTGCCCAGACATGATCCTGAGCCTTTCCGTGCCTTTAAAACTGGGTGCAAGAGAGAGAGAAAAAACTGAGCAAACTTTTCAAAACAGTTTGTGCTTCAACGACACAGAGAGCAGCTGCTGCTACTGCTGAGGAGTGAAGGAAGCACCCTTTCTGCTTCTCTCGGCTTTTCGGCTCTGTTTCTCCAGAGAGAGACTGAGAGTTAAGATTTTTTCTGGAACTTCGACTTTTCCCTTCTTCTCTTCTGGACTCTTTCAACATCAGAACACCAGAACTCACTGGGAAAATTGCCACCTTAGGCCTGGAGGGGGCCCAGACCGACCCAGCTCCGAGGAAGAGGAGAGAGACCACACCCACAGAAGGACTTTAAAATCTCCCCAGGTTTCTCTCCACAGCGAGAGGTTTTATTATTTAGTTTTGTTATTCTTTTCCTGTGTGTTTGTTAAATAAATAGGTTTTTTCCTTCACTTTCCTCCGAGAAAAATCTTTTTTATTTCCCGAACCTGGTAGGGGAGGGGTGGCTGTAACCTGCTTTCCTTTGAGGAGACGTTCCTTTTGGACGTTTCCCCTGAATTTGGCCCAACCCAGCACATATGGCTATGCTTCCATGTCTTGATATAGTTTCAAAACAGTCACTTCTCCCTCCACATCAGACATATTTATTTTTAGCACCTGCTTTTTGAAATAAGCAAGAAAAGGCCTAAACTTTCTTTCCTACTATTCACTGGGACTTTTTTTTGCTTAATATATTTATCTTATCTATTTCCTGCCCTTCCAGAAAAACGTTTGAATCTTCCATCCTGAAAAGGTCTTATAAGAAAGCATTTTCTTATAGAAAACATATTGGTGACAATTTTTTCATGGAGCATAGTCAGGTAATGTGAGAGAAAACGTTTTTAAAAACCCTTTTAAAATTTAAATTGCAAAAACGGCACTTCAAAATAAACCAGGAGTACAAAGGGACATGAGATATGAAAGTGTGATGAAGGCAGAGATTTTGGATTATACAAGAAAATAGTGTTTCTTAAGCTAAAATGGCATTGCTTTCTGTTTTCAGTAATACATAATAGATATTTGAGGCCATAGAATCACAGAATAGGCTGAGTTGGAAGAGACCCACAAGGATCACCAAGCCCACAAATGCTGTCTCCATACAGGGCCACCAAAAAGTTAAACCTTATATCTATGAGCATTGTTCAAACACTTTTTGAACACTAGTAGGCTTGGAGCCTTTACTCGTTCCCTGGGGAGTTTGTCCCTAGTGCTTGACCGCCCTTCTCAGTGAAGAACTTTTTCCTGATATCCCATCTGAACTTCCCCTGAAGCAACTGTAACCTGTTCCCTCATGTCCTGTCACTGGACACCAGAGAAGAGATGGGCACTTCCCTCTCTGCTTGCCCACACGAGGACGTTGTAGAAGGAAGGGGGTCACCCCTTGGTCTCCTCTTTCTGTGCTAAGCAAATCTAGTGTCCTCTAGATATTAGGGCCAGATTCATTTGTGCTGTAAGTTAGTTTCAAAAGCTTTCAACAAAGAAGTATTTGGCCCTTTGTATTTAGTATTTCGCTAATCAAAATACAATAAAAATCTTGGGTGTTTTTTCAATTAAATAGTTAAATAATACTGTGAAAGAAATCTACATTTATATAGCACTTCTCATTGACAAAGGATCTCAAAACAATTTTTTGATAGTCATAGAAATTTCTGATTAGGAGTTCTTCTTCTGATTATTTCTGCTTAAATGTGTGTCTTTTTAATCACCAGAACTTCAGGCTAAAGTATATTAACTGTGTCATTCTCCAATCTACGGCCTTGAAAATGATGAACTGAATTTTTAACCTCCTACTGTGCTATCTGAGTCCTTACTGGAATGAGAAATCCCACTGAATTCAATTAAGCTACTTATGCAATTGTTCAGAAGTGTATTAAAATATGGTGCATCTTAGATTTATGCAAGTCTGGGGCAATTTTGTCTTTTTAAGTTTAGTAAACCATGATTTAATCCCTGGAGAACATCAGCTCATTTTTCATCTGGAACTAACACAAAAATTAAATCCTGAAAGGAGGAAGACCCTGCTCAGAAACATGTCAGTCTCATGGTCTGTTAGTTGTTGTTGGGAGTGGCAAAAGTGGTGCTTCTGACTTGCTGTACAGAAACATGAATTACTGTGCAGACTCACCTGTCCTCAAATAGGGAACCTCAAGTCTGCTGTACACTCTTATTACAAAGTATCGTCAGGTGTTGAAACTTTTTATGTGCGTGTTGTAAATGTAGGAGAAGAAGGAGTTAGACACTCAATTTACTTCTGTGAAAGTTTCTCTTTAGGGTTTCTGCACAGATCTAAACCATGAGAGAGGCAGAAATATATGGATGAACAGGAGTCTTCCTTGCTCCCCATCAGCTAGAATAACTGCTTGTAAAAAAGAAGTGTTATAACCTAAATGGTGTGGAAAAATTGTCACTAGTTCATTAAGATGGAAGCAGGAAATGCTACTTTGGGCTTTCATAAGTGTTTTAAAACAAAAATTCAAATTTAACTTTGCAATTGAACTGTTACACATGTTTTAATCTCTCTCTATATATAAAGTTGTTCAATGTGTTCAGAAATTAAAGGACTACCTCACCACAGAGGCACTGTGGCAGAAAAGAACCAGAGCATTTATGGGCATTGCTGTCACCTTTCAGAGCAGTTAATCACATTTCTCATGGATCTGTCAGTTCTGCATTTTCAGATAGTATTTTCACTTTTACCTCGTCCCAGACACTGGAGAGCTGTTATGGAGCCCCTCATGCATAGGGTCACCTTTGTAAGCAGATTGCATTCTGACTTCAAACACCGTGATTTCCGTGCACCTGCCCTATGTGCCATCCCTCCCAGAGCCAATTTAGTCTCTTATTCATATACCTCATGTTTGCTAAATTCAGCAAAACTCTTCTGGATTTGCAATCAGAGCAATATTTCATTCATTTTTTTGCAAGAGAAATTGCTTGGAGTAGGGATAGATTTTAAACTGATATTTTTCCATGTGTCCTACAAACCTAATCATTGTTAGGGATGTGCCTTGCTAATGACTACCAAAGGAACTGGCATTGCTGTGTGTAGGATCATGTTTGGATCAAAATTAGAGAGAATATTTGTGTGAGCTGTCTTCCTACGGGAAACACTGAAATGAGAGGCTCTGAGTGATCTTGCAAAGCAGAGACTCTCTTCCAAAGAAATAAAGGAGAGTGGGGATGAAAGAAAAGCTGAAAGGGAATTAGTATATTAAGAATTATTATGAACTGAAGCAGTGTCTGATAATACTCCTTCTCCATTTGATTTTAGCTCATCATCAAATTGAAACATTAGGTCTTACCCTCTCCAAACCCTAATTAGAGATAGCAAACCCCTTCTTTTCTTCATGTAAATTCCTCTTTTTAAGTGCTGCTTCTGCACCACTTCTCTCTCCTGAGGCGGGCTGCAGAAACTGGAAGCCCCTTTATGTCTTTAATATGCAGGTGAGGTGCTATATGGAGGCATCAAATTACTAATGCAGAGCTAAGAACAAGATGATTCATTCATTCTTAGCCTTCCTAGTTCTGCACAACTATCTGATCAAGGTGATATTCAGGGAAGATAGTTTTACAGTGTAACAATAATTTTATGTAATTTTTTTCAAACATTTCATATTTTAATGCTGATGCTAATTTTTGCAGGAGAAAGTAAATGTGCTTTGAAAAATAAAATGATGAAGTGAATCATTCACCAAGTCTCCTTCATCTCTCACAAGCATCAGAATAAGTGTAAAAGTCTCCAAGGTTGGAAACCAGTTTGATTTCTGGTGTCTTGTGCATTAAGGTATTCACAGGGGAAACAAATGGGACACACTGCAGAGACCCCTGAGCTAGTACCCAAAACTCTGGCTCCAAAACTGGGACCAGACCTCACCTGATGGGTGTGTGCCTCCATTTGATGCTGCACCTGAGCTAACTCCCTCTCCTGCAAGGCAGTGGTGCTAGAAAAGCTGTAGCACTTCTGGCTTTTAGTTTAGCCCTGTGCCACATTGTGCTTCGTAGATTTATTGGCTCTTCTGGAGACAGCTGCAGATGTGGGTATCTAATCCATCATGTCACTGGATACACCCTAAAAGTGTAAAAATGTCTTTCTTCCACAAAAAATAAGTTTTGCCACAGAGTTTATGAAAACCAAAATCAGACCACTGAAGCTGAGAGGTACTTACAGGGTGGCAGTATTTAACTGGCTTTTTGAAGCTTTAAGAATTTCTTACTGGAAAGCTTGTTGCATGAGAGTGTGATTAAAAGGACATTGTCTTTCAAGGCAAAAGCAGAGACAAATGAGTCAAAACGAAATGATAGATTACACAGACAAGGATAAGATGTATTTCCCTGCTGGTATAGAGGAATGGCACTAGGGAGCACAGAGCACTGGAATAAGACAACTTCAACAGTTGGGTTTTTTTCCTTATTATAGGCATGAACAAATAAAATGTATTAAGTGAACTTGCACAAAAATCATAATAGGAGTGTCAGAAGTATACTGGGATATCACAATTCCCTGGTCTGTGTTTATTCCATTTTACTCTGTGAATTAAATCTACAGTTCATTTTTTGGGAGTTGTAAACATTAATTGATATGCCAGTTTGGAGATCAGCTATACTGTTTTTATGATGTACGAGAGAAGTTATGATGGAATTAACTCTCATGCAGTGAGCTGGGAAGAGAAGCTGGGTTAAGTATATCATTTCATGTGAGCTGTGCAGCTGCACAAAGCCTATGCTGCTCAAGCATAATAGTTTTTATGGGCTTTTAAAAGCAAAAGAAAGAAAGAAAGAAATCAGTGGTTTAAATTGGCAAAATATGTTCTTAAAGACCCTTAAATTATTTGATTTATTTGGTTTGTATCTGTAGAAGACTAGACAAACAATTTGGGATTTTGGTACCTGTTTTCTCATTTCTACTTCTGATTAGGAAAAGTTCATATTAACTGAGTGAGAAGTGTAAAGCAGGCAGTATTTTGATATTTCCACAATAAAGAATACCATAGGAATGATGAACCAATTGTAGAACTACAGTGAACTTTGACTCCAGAACATCTGCAATAGCACAAGCCTGGAAACAAAACAAAATGTTCAGAGGTTTTGAACCTGTATAACCAGATAGACCTCTTAGTTATTCCTGACATGGAATATGCAACTGATTTGGTACAAGTTATTATAACAAAAGCCAGTTACAGGTGTTGAAGAATGTCACTAGAATAGTTATAGACCAGATCAAAAATATTCTACAACATCTGAATAGTGGTCAAGATGACTTTTAAAAATGCTGTTTGTCTCTAAAAATAAAAAAAATCTGTTTATGGTTTTGATTTTTATTAGTCACTAGTTGAAGGCCTTACTTCCTTCTTATTTTTTTTGCCTCCTTAAACTAGTTTCATCTTGTTATGCTTAATGGAATTACAATCCTTTTTACTCCATACATTTTTCAGAGGATGCATGCATTTTCATACTAATAGCCTCTGCAATGCTAAATAATCCATTCCAGGCATAGTACAGTTAATCTTTCCCTGTTTCTGGCAGAATTAATAGTAAGAAGCATTTTGCTACAGTTGAGTATAAATTCTTATCTAGGAATATAATTACTGTCTGACAAGATATTAAGCAAATATTGAATATTGCACTGAGAATGAAGCCTTCCAAACAGTTTCTAAATTTACATAAACCATATTAATTAATTGATTTTCTGCTAAAAATACAACATGAGCATCTGTTTTCAGTAAAAAATTTTTCAGTCTGGTAGCATCTTGGAAAGATCATAGTGGAAACTCTTGAAAAACAACAAACAAATCCAAGACCCTCATCAGTCAACTGCAGCAAACTGGATCAGAGAGCAGGAGCTCTCCCTGCCATTGTGGTCATTCTTGCCAGGCATCTGGCTTTTCAACCTGTGCCAGCAAGGAGGAGAAGCATAGAGCAACCTTAGAAAATATTTTAAAATCACCAGGGATTTCTGAGTCTGCAACAGATTTGTAACACTTTGTAAGGTGCCTGTTGTTTAACAGTGAGCCCAAGAGTAAGACTGGCAAACATTTAGCATTCCTGTTGTAGCTGTACGTGTCAGGATCCTGAAAGGTGTTAAACTCCCTTGCTCTCCAGGAAGAGGCATGCAAGCCATAGCACTGCAGGGAGAGCAACACAAGCAGTGTCTCTGAATATTTTTCTAGGATGTGGTTTTGCAGCTCTCGGTGGTGCTACGGCATAGCAACAGGACTGTGTCCCTACAGCCTGTTTCAGAATTTAGGAGCAACTAGGCAGATGATCAAAAGATAAACTGAGCAGAGAAAATGTACTTAGATGTCTTTTTATCCATAAATGCTGTAGTGTATAAGGCAAACGAAGTGTGAAACAAGGACTGGAGATCACCTTATCACAGTGGATCAAAAATACCTCAGAGCTTCAAGCCCTTCTTACCTTTAAAATATTTCTATATATATATTTCTATATCTTGTATCCTTGAAAGAGACTTTAGAGCTATCTGCAAATGCCATGTGACAAGGAGTGAATTTACCATATTATCATTGGTGGCCATCAAGAACCCACAGGAGGCACTGCCAAGTGTCCCTGCACTGCCAGGCTAGCCTTCTTCTCATTCCTCTGAATGGAGGCTACCCTTGAAAAAAGGAGAGGCACCAGCCAAATCTGCTCTGCTTCAGTGCTTCACAGCTTCCCAGAGCCTACACGCATTGTTAGGAACAGAGCACCAGTTAGATCAGAGTTTCTTTGGGCTTCAGCGTACACCAAAAGACTCAGGACAGATTTAGCTTTGTTTGGAGCAGTTCTTTCTGCCATAAATGGCACATGGCAGGAATGAATGTCGTAGGGATTTTTCACAGTGATGGACTCCCAGCCTAGAGTTTTTGAAGTCATATTTGCCCATCTCTGTCAACAACCATTCTTCTTCATAGGTGAGCCTTTGGGGATATATCAATATTTATTTATTTTATAATCTGAACTATGTACCTTTTGTTTCTGGATCAGCTTTTAATTATCTGGTTTCAGTTTCTAACTGATGCCTCACCGGCATGTCTTTAATCTTTCCTCTGGCTTCTTGAAGACTTCCCTTGTTTTGAGACCAAATTTAATCATATTATTTGCCTGTAATCTGTCAGCGATATTTTCCTATGTGTCAGGATTTGTGCTAAATGAGTTGTGGGTGGACTGGATATGTTTTCCTGGGCTTTGGTTGCATCTGATTGAGTTTAAAAGGCAGTTTAAAGGACTTTGTTCATTCTTATGCTGCTGACAGTATTCACCTCATTCTCCATCTGAAATCTGGATTGCCTGTGTTACTTTTTTTCATGAACTAGTATAGTTGTGTGCTTTAAAACTGGTTGAGGATTCAGTTCAGGAAGGAAATTGCACTTACTGATGGTGCTTGTAGAACCAAAACAGTTCTGAACTTTTAGAAAATATTTTCACTGGTTCTTTTTTGCTTCCCTGAAGTTCTAGGAGAACAATAACCCAATTAAGCAAATAAAACAACTTCCTTTTAATGGCAAACACCATGATCTGGAACTGCTTCTGAGAAAGAGGAAGACGACAAAGCCATCCAACTTGGTATGTGATCGTTGTTTTCAGTGATCTGTCTCTGTAGGATGGGGTGAAGGAGTAGAGTCAATTCTGCGCAAGAGGTACTGGCATCAAATGAGGTTCTTCAAACAGACTCTTCTACTTAAACAACTTAATTGATCCCAAAATTGACAGGCATCTGAAAAGCTTGTGTTCACACAAGTGCATGTTGCCTTCACTTGTCATTATATTAGACTTCTCTTGGAGCTGTTTTGGGGGCAGGGTGGGTTGTGGGATCTTTTTGGTTGGGTTTTTTGGGTTTTTTTTTTTTTTGGGGGGGGGAGGCAGGGGCTTGATTTGGGGATTTAGGTGATTATTTTTTCATTATACACTGGAGTGTACAGAATTTTGCAGCTGTGTGTATTCACTTTGACTTAATGTGAATGGAGAGATACCAGACTGTAAAAATACCAGTTATTTGTATGATTGAAAGGACAAGGGGAAAAAAAGATGAACAGTGTCTGACTGTCTATCGCAGTTCCTTAGGCTTGTCTCATATAAAGAGGGATTCACACACTGAAAGCTAGTAAGACAGCGTGATGCCAGTTTTGGATTAGACTTGAGCAGAGTTTAAAGCTGGATGGGAAGACTCTGAGGTTGAAGAAAATCAAATAATAAGGTAATTAATGTCTATGTTCTTGTGTCATCTTGGCAGCACGATGTTTTCAGAGCATCAACTATGGAAATTCTCTGCAAAAGTTTTTTTATTGTCATCTTTCTTCAGGGAGTAGAGTCTATAGATGGAAAGGCAGAATAATACTTCCTTCTCACATGGCATACGCTTAACTGGAAGTGGACAGTGACTGCCATTTCCTACAGGAACTGTGGTGACACTTCATCCTCCTGTTAAACAAATACTTTCATTTTTTCACTAGGACGGAAGGGTTAGATGGGTGGCTGGAAACATCTGTAAAAAAGGATAAACCCATTAAAAGCATTGAGTTGGCCAAAGTTCAGCTCATCTTGGGAGTTAGAAGAGAAGAAAAGGGCTTGCCATGACTACGTTTCAACATAATATCAAAACCCAACAGCTTTAAAATTATTCTGAAAGGGATATGGCAACCAGAGCTAGTATGAAAATTTTAAAAATGTTGGAGGCAAAAGTGTTCCATCTAGTGTCTCACTGAAATTTATTTGGTAATGTCTGATGACGCATGGAAGCATAGATGCAGCAAAACCATTTTTCTATTTTTAAAACTTTTCAGGGACTTCTTTATTAGCCTTGTAATGGCATGGTCTTCACTTCCCGTGCTCTTCTTTCCTTGACTTGCCTCATAACATCAATGTATCTTCCCTCTTACATCTGGGTGGAATCTGGTACAAATTTTGGAGATGAAAAATATGCCTGCTAGAAAGTTTTCTGGAGGAAAAGATGAACTTCAAGAAGAAGTGAGAAGAATGGAAAGAAGTAGGTCAACAGAATCCCATCACTCCAGAAAGCAGATCAATGAAGTACAGGGAAAATCAAGGTGTGTTGGGGTGGGCCCAGATCCTTGTCAGACTGTAAGGGGACTCTGAAAAGAGAGTGTGGAAGGGAAGGGTGTGAGGAACTTCGAACTACAGCTGCCATGAGGCCACAGGAGACCTTGCATTATCATGGAAAGAGTTGAGGACCCAGCCCTAAATGTACCTTTACAGTATTTTTCTTTCAGTTGACACAGTTCATAACATTTTATTCTCAGAAAGGTATTGTTATTTGCTCTTTCTATCTGATTCACTATAAGAATGAAAGATGAAATAGACTTTCTGAAGACAAAAGCTCTGTTTCCCTGCAATCTCCAATCCTGGTGGCACAGTCTCACAGTTATTTATTTTCTGAGGTCCCCTGTCTCATTTGGTGCAAAAGAGTAGCAGTGAATGAAACAAGATAGTCTTGTGAGTGCCTGCCATTCTTTGAAATATGGAATTGAGAACCATTTGCAGAAATCAACATAATTTATGATCACCTGTAGAAACCTATTTTGTGTGTTTATAATGAATTTGATCTATTTTTCTCTATGATCATTTCTTTACTAGTAGAACTGACAGATTTAAACAATTTTAAATGAACAGATCAAGAAATAGGTAGAATAAATAGAATGTCCTGTGTACAAATGCTGATCCTGCTTCTTTTACTAAAGCAAAAGACCTTCATAATTCATTCATGCCTTCGCAGTCATGACTTATGGAGCTTTTATACTCATGAGAGAAACATAATACTCACCCTTCATGGGTGAAATATTCTATATGGGCTGGGGATTTATTCTCTACTGGTCTCTCTCTTAAAGGTCTGATGAGAAGTGTTTTTCAAGGGTTAGATTTCTCTACAGAAATTAGATCACTCCAGATCACTGACAGAATTTAACCAGTTTCACTGTTCTGGTTTATTCTGACTTTACAGCTTTATTCCATATTTTTTCATGCTCACATTGAACATGAAATTCCAAGACATTTTGTATGGCAGTTATCTGAGGACACCGGACACAACTGTTTCTGGACACAGTTGTTACTGAGCATAGTGTTTACAGGGAGACAGGAATTGCAGCTGATCTCTAGGCACTCTGAGGAAGAGACTCTGATTAGTAGTTTGGGACAGCAAGTGGGTGTCAGCATCTTGAGCCAGGTTCCACCACGCTGAACTGTCTGCTCTGTGTGACTGATGTAAAAAAATTCAGAAAATATTTTGAATGAACTATTTCAGAATGGTAATTTTGCTAGAATAAAGCCAAGTGAAGCAGTCAGATGTCTCATTGAGGACTTATGAAAAGTATCAGTACAGTTCTTTTATGTGTAATTGTCATGGTTTAACCCCAGGCAGCAACCAAGCCCCACACAGCTCCTCCCTCCCTCCCCATCAGTGGGATTGAGGTGAGAACTGGAAGGGTAAAAACTAGAAAACTTGTGGGTTAAAATAAAGGCAGTTTAATAGGGGAAGCAAAAGCCACACACAAACAAAGCAAAACAAGGAAATAATAACCATAATCATAATCATAATAATTCCCTGCTTCCCATGGCAGGCAGGTGCTCAGCCATCTCCAGGAGAGCAGGGCTCCATCACAGGTAATGGTTACTTGGGAAGACAAACACCATCACTCCAAGCCTCCCTCCCTTTCTCCTCCTTCACCCCACATTTTATACGGAGCATGATGTCACATGGTCTGGAATATCCCTGTGGTCAGCGGGGGTCACCCGTCCCAGCTGTGTCTCCTCCCAGTTCCCATTCACCCCCAGCCCCCTCACTCGTGAGGCAGCACAAAAAGCAGAAAAGGCCCTGGCTGTGTGCGAGCCCTGCTCAGCAATAACCAAAATATCTCTGTGTTATCATCCCTGTGTTCAGCACAAATCCAAAACACAGCCCTGTACCAACAACTGGGAAGAAAACTAACCCTGCCCCAGCCAAAACCAGCACAGTGGTGTAGTCATTGCCTTCTGGCAGGATGCATGAGTAGGTGTTGTTCAGAGCCATGCACGAGGGAGCAGGGCAGCAGGACAGGTATGTGATGCATTTTACAGCCCTTGGCTCAAATCCAGTGCTCTCACTGAGGCTCCAATCCTGACAGTACAGTCACCTGCACACTGTGAAATTGTGTCAGTGCATTTTTAGGTACTCATATATGTGTTTAAAAAAATTCAGTTTAAGGAGCAAATACACAAAATTGTGTAGAGACATGAAGATGCAAAAATGTGAAACGTGGATGTAAAGTCAAAATATTGTTTTTTGCCGTGTATTACTGAAAGCCATAGATGCTCTTCAGAAACTGAAGAATTTGGGCAACTTCTTTGTTCCTCAGTTTGCCCCTACATACCCTAATGTATTAATGATATTTTCAGACATGTAGTTTACAGCTCACTTAATGTTATCGTTTTCAGAGAAGTTCTGGTGAATTTGCATGTACAAATTGTGGGACAAATAAATCAAAACTCTTACGTAAAATGTTTGAGTCTGAAAGAGTGATTAGACGTTTGCTATTATTCTGATATTGCACAGTTGAAACTTTTTATCACTTTGGAGAAAGTTTATTTTATCTGCTTTAGTTCTGTTTCTTACTTTACTGCTGGTAAAAATGCGTTCTGTAACACCTCATTAGATAATTACTTGATTACAATTTAATTTCTTCTGCAGAATCTTCCAGAAGTAATGCACTTACAGCGTAAAATTTTATGTGGCTGGTATTATTAAGTTATTGTATTTTAAACAGATTGCCTGGATATCATTATTTCATTAAACTACCAATTGTTCTTGTGTGTATGTGTGCTGGCAAGGAAATAATCAGATAATGGATACTAAGGCTGCAATCTGAATTGCACACTACCCGTCAGCTATCTAACCTGTAATTTTAACACAACATTTTCTCCTTCACTAACACACACTGTAGTTATATTGAAATTATAGCTAAATTGTGCAAAAGTCAGAAAATTCTGAAATGAGGCGTTAGGTAAAACTGGCAGTTCTTTCCAGGTGTATAATTAAAATAAATTTTTATTATTGGAGGAGTGCTCCAAAGAAGAGGAAAAAAGGTGACAAAGTATAAGCTGAGCTCTTGATTCTTCTTGTGCATCATTAGCAAGAAGACTTACTAATTTCTTTGTAGTGAAACCTGTCTGGTGTCACCATTGACTGGTAAGGTGCTACAAAAGTTGAAAAGTCATAAATCTGAAGAAAAGATCGTGTAAAAGTATGACAAGGAGAAAACATTATAAGTAATGTACAGGGCAAACACTGACAACAACTAAGGCTGGCCTTCTTCTAGAAAGTCGTATGAAAAGGCAAAAAAAGGGGATAAATAAAATGCACTTATATAGCAAGAATAGAACCGTCAAGCGAAAATAAAATAGATAAATTTTCTGGCTCTCATGCTTGTCTAAGAAACATATTTGTTTAACAGCAGGGATGACTGAAGTCAGTATCAGATTTTTTTGTTAATAGTTAAGTGGTTTTTGTTAGGCAAAGGTATTTTGGCTCAAGGAAGCCAAGACTTAAGCAGAGGTAGAGACCGAGCACCACTCCCACCATTCAGATGACAGTCAAAGCAAATTAGAGATGTGGAAGGAGGAACAGGGAGGTAGGATGATGAAGCAGGGTTGCCACCACTGTTCTCCCTCTTTTATCTTTGTTTTATACCTGCTCCTGTGTCAGCAGGCTCTAGATAAATTGAGCATATTGTATTGCAATCTATCATTTAACAGTAGTCAAATACTACATCTTAAAAACAGAAACAAGAGGGGCCTGTGAAAATAATTACATGAGTTTTCTTCCAATGTCTCTGATTTTTTTCCTTAAAAATTGAACTCAGTCATTGCTGGAGGCAGGGAATGAAGAAAACACGATCTGGTGACAGCTGGTTACACTTTGGTTCACATAAAGTGCTCTTAATCCTTGCAACAGCACAGAAGTACACATTAAAGAAATGGAGTGCATCATATGTAGGACTAGTAGGTAGGATTGTAGCTGAGATTTCTCAGTACTTCCTTTTACTGTAGCAATAGCTTTGATTTCCCTAATTGCCTATCACTTTGCTCAAATGTAATCCTGTGGATTGACACTTAACATTGTCATGTTGAGCATATACGTCAGCTGGAGTTACTGAGTAGAAGTTTTCAGCAGCAACAGTTCAGGCACTTCCGAGAAGGGGAGGAAATGCGTTTCGTGCCGTTTTAAAGTTTTATGGGAGTTCCTTTTCAAAATTAGCATATACATAGAAAGGAGTCCAACTGAGGCTGCCCTTGCAACCTTATTTTGGCTTTTTACAGCTGCTGAGCATTTGACTTCCAACCCTGACGTTGTTGTCTAGTACTTCATGTTGGAGATACTACATAATTTCACAGTGAGTTCCTGGAAAAGCACTGATTTGATCTGAATGTACAGAACACAAATTGCAGAGAAATAAAACTGTCCAGTGCTTTTAAAGGGAACCTTGGTTTATTTCTGCGATTCTCCCGATTTCTTTCTAATAAATATGAATCTATCACTTAATACATCTATCTGTGCATTAAAATCTCTTTCTTTTCATTACAGTGTAGTACCTGTGCAACTGTTCCTGCTGTTTCTTGTCCCTTTTTTGGCTGACATCTGTATATTAGATCACTGGGGAAAGAGCAAAATTAATTGACTTCAGCTGCTTTTTAAAGTATTAGGTTATCTCTGGAAAGTGGTTTTCTCTTCACTTATCACTCATGGCTGTCTCTTCAATTATTTTGCTAATAATTTTGTTTCTTTTTAAGATTGGAGTATTTCGTCTGTCATCTTCCCTTGACAAAGCAAATGGTATAGAATCTAAATATTAATTTTTCTGTGTTTTGTGCCAAGAATAATGGCAACTATTCCAGAACAACCACCTGGAAATCAGACGAAGTATCACATTAAACTACCAAACTTTCACTGGCCGTGGAAGTTTTGCTTGGTCCAGGATGGTGTCCTGGCTCTGACTTCAGACATTCTTTCTCCAGCTACAGGATGCAAAGTGTCCATCTTTTATTAGGGCAGATAGGTCAGAGTCTAAGCTCTACATCTCCTGACTACTGGTATTGCAAGAAATTTTTTAAAATACTGCGCAGATAGTATTGACAGACTATATCTAGAAATATAATAATTTAATAGTCATATTAATTAAATATGTCCAAAGTTTGGCTGATCAGGCTCTTCCTAAGCTTGGTTTGAATGATTAGAAAATATTTATTATTCCTTCTTCAGATAGAAATGAGGCGGAACTGTTGCTGAACACTTAGGAGTGTACGAATGTAGAGTGAAAACCCCTTAGATGATCCAAGTTCTCTGCCACTAACTTCGACACCTTTGTCTGATGAACTCTTCTTATATAAAAAGCTGAGATACAATTTTTTGAAGGAACCATATTTCACACACTCCATGAGAAACTTCGGCAAAAATACTGCTTATGATCCCTTGCTTCTTTTTGCCAACTAAGTACTGAGAAACCCAGAATATAGAGCAAAGTATGAGAAGGATGTAAATCCTTGAAAAGATGAAATGCAAGAAAGACATTTTCAAGCACCTATCCTAAACTCAGGTCTCCAAAAGTCATGAATAATGAGCAATGGTCTTTGAACAGAGCACATGTGTTGAGAGTAGAAGAACCAGTGGATTTTCTCTAAAGAGTTTTTGCAAAAATTCTCAGGAAGGAAGAGGTCATCAAACCTCTTCCCAGAGTTTGCATGTAAAGTCAACACTAGATCTACTAGAATCAGCAATGACAGAATTACTCTTGGGATTTCATCATTAACGTTTATTCCCCTCTTAAGATTTTATTTTCAGGAGGGGAGCAGTAGTGTATTTTATGGAAGGAAGTTGTGAAAACTGGAGTTCCAGATATGCTGTCTACAAAAGCTATAGCAGTAAGCACTGCAGTAACCACAGAAGGGAACAAAAGTCTAGAGGCAAAATGACATAAAAGCAGAACCAAAAAAAGCGGTAATAAAATGGAGGGGATGTAGTTCTGGATTTGAGCATTTCTTTGTTCTGTCCTTCTTGCTAAACATGTAATTGCTAATCTTACACACTGAACTGTGTTAATCAAAAAGAGGTAGTGGTTAGTAGCAGCTCAGCAGTTGTGTGTAAATAGAGTTTTAGATATTAAATGGCAATTAAAGGCTGTTAAGAAGTAAATTGCCAAGTGACGAACTCAGCCTCATGAGGGCTGGAAGGATTATAGTAAAGCTGAATTCAGCCACAAACCACTAACTACAAACAAACTACTGGCGGCATGTCTGCTTTCTAAAATACCTTGTTAACACCCTGTCTTTAAGTCTTTTAAAAGTCATGGAAGAAACTCACAAAGAGCTATAACAAGATACTGAAAATCTCTCGCTCAGCTTCTGAAACCAGCAGATCTGAAAAATGCTTTTCATTTTAAAAGGAAAATAGCAATCTAAAAACTGGATTATTCATTTAAATTTCATCACTACCTGATATGCTTATAACTTCATACTTCACCTGAGCACTCTTGACAATTTTTGGGTCATCCTCCAGTAAAAACCCAGCCTAATGTGTAGCTGATGACAATGAGTGACAACTAAGAAGAAGGGGAAGTAACCCCACCAGAACAGCTAAGGCCAAAGGAGTGTCCTGGATGTCCCAGAGTGACTAAGGACTTTGCTTCAATGTTATGAAGCTTGTGGCTTTTTCTCACTCATCTTGAGCATTTTTTCAGGCTCAGAATGGCCATGACTGGTTCCTCTCAATCAGAGGAGCCTGTGGGAGTGCCTGTGGCTGTGGGAATGTCCCACAGCAATGCAGTTGAGTCTACTCCTCCCAGAGACACAGCAGAGAGGTGAAGCTGTGGTTCTCTGATGGGGCAATGATGTTCCATGCTTGCCTGAGGTCCTGGAGTTATCCTCCCTTCCCTCCATTTCATAACTGAAGTTCCTGTATTCAAAACTTTATTGCCAGGAGAGATTTGGGGAAAAGAGGGTCAGTCTTAGGAATTACTCACCCCCCTCCATTGACAGGAGGACGTCTAGGGTGTGTGGGACCATGAACGAAATACTTCTGAAAAGTGCCTAGGTGAAACAAACCCGGATCTGCAAGTTGAGAGTACTCTAGCCAGGCTGTGCATGCATTTGTCTTTGCCTGCATAAAGGGGCAGAATTAAGTAAGGTGCAGTATCATGTCTTAAACCATTTTGTTAAGTATTCCACACTGGCTTTTTTTCTAAGGCCTTAATTATCGTCAAGCGTGGGTCTACTACCCACTACAGCTTCCCTTAGACCCAAAATCACAGAGCATTGCACAAA